>VYZV01014233.1:231216-243212 GCA_013401275.1 Pandion haliaetus | reverse complement strand
AATATATGTAGTAGGTACATAACTACGTCGAAATATGTGTGTTATCACATCATATATTTGACCATATACAGCATAGATGTGCACATATAGATATAAAAGCATAAAGATATTAGATAGATTGAAAAGGATGCTGGAGTCAGTTATTTAGTGTTGAAGATTTTTTCCAGAGGATTGCTATGTTTAAGATGAAAAAGAGTACTTTGTTAGTCCAATTTTCTGCCTGTTTCAGGCTGTTATATTTCACCCGGTTGCCTCTCACTTAAGTTGCCTTGGGCTGGTGTAGTGTATTTCCCGGAGATGCTTGCAAGCTTAATTTGAAAATATCAGAGCTGGAAAATTTACTATCCCCTTTGGTGGTTTCCTCTAGCAGTCAATCCTTCATGAAGAATAGCTAAAAAAAATTGAGATCAGAGCAATTAAATCACTGTCCCACAAACACTTATGCTTTTGCTTACCCTGACGCATGTGAGTAGCTCCACTGAACTCAATATAAAGAGAAATCAATAGAACTGCTCATGTGTATAAAGTTAAATATATTAATAAGTGTTTTCAGATTTGCAGCCTGAAATTGGCTTGCAAAAAGTCTACAATAAGATTTTTACAGATTTTATACATGAACTTCATCCTGAAGAAGATTCATCCAGGAGATTAATATCATGCATGAACTGATCCAACCATTATTCTACAAAAATACTCAACTCTGTTCATGTTTCTTTAGCTCTGGCCCAGTGTTCTGACTGACAATAGCAGAAAAAAGCCCCAAATGGTACAAGACAAAGCTTCATATGGATCCTCTATGCATGCTTCCCTAAAGAAGCAGCAACCATAATTGCTAAATGTCTGCAGCAAAGGCAAAGCCCCTACAAATTGGTTATACATCTACATCTTAAACTACCTCTCCAGGGACTGAGTAGCATTTATAGTAACCATATAATAAAAACACTTATTCCAAGATTTAAAGAGGGGAAAGGCTGTTGTGTGCTTTTTAGTGAAGTATAAAGGTCTTTGCTGTCAGGGGCCTCTGTAGGGAACCTTTCTAGGTAGGACGCATAGGTCTGTACAGTCTTGTCATTTTTGAGAGGTGAGTAAAGCCAGGTCCTGGATGATGGGAAGTTTGCTGATGTAGAGCCTTGTTGAAGGTGAGTTATAGTGTGAGCTTTTTCAGTCCCTTCGCTGGAGGGTCCTTCACGCATTCATGATGTTGGTAGGTGCTAGTTTGAAATAGCTAAAAGGAGAAAGTTTGTGACAAAGCAAGGCATCTAAATGTGCTTTACTTCTTCAGGTTTCTTGCATAAGACTCAGAAAGTTTTTGGGCTGTGTTCTAGGTTGTTTCACTGTATCTGGCTTTGAGTAAAATCCATTCTAAGAGAGTAATGAATCCTGTCATCTCCTTCCTCTGAAATTCAGGGTGTTCAAAGGCGGGAGAGGAGATGAAGTCCCCTTTGAAGAATACACTTTGGTCATGCTTAGTGGCATAGTACTCCCCAAACCCCCTAATGGGGTAGGGAAAAAGAAGACCTGCAGAACAAGGACCTCTTGGATTCCCTGCTTGTGCAAAGAGACTATGTGGGAGTCTCATTTGAGCTAGGTTTCTAGACGAGTGTAATTCCAGTCACTTCAGTGGATTTATTTCCAATTCATTTAATGTCATTGTGAAAAAAAAAACAGACACAAAGTTTGCTTTGGCGCTGTACATTGTGTTGTGTCACTGTCTAGCAAGCTTCCCATTGCACATTTTTTCAAATGGATGCATCTGCCAGCCCAATACAAACAAAAATAACTTGCATGTGTCTTATTTTAAAGCTGAATGAGAAATGTGATGCCACATCATTGTTGACCATTCACCAGTTAAAGTCCTAATGTGTCATTAAAGACTTCAGAGAAAGCGTATGCATAGTTTTTCTTTCCCTTTTAACATGTAAAGGATGGGATCAAGTCCTAAACAGCTTCCATTCAGATAATTTTTAGGACTCCCTTTATTTTTGCATGGCATTGAGATCCTTTTGTGCCATTTTATCATACTCCTCTGTATAGCATGATCAGTCTTGGAAGTATTTCTGGCCTTATTTTCATGGTCACAACTCAGTGGTAGCTAACGACACAAGTCCTGAAAATCTCAGCTTACATGGGATCTGGAAAATCTGCAATGCTCCAGAGGTTGCACAGACTCTCTAGCAATCTTAATATGACTTAGATGCTCATTTCCTCTTCTCTTTCTTTCTATCTGATCTGATTCACACATTTATCCACTGACTAAATGTTCATTTTTGTGTTGCTCTGCCCTTCCTGTGTCTTAAAGCCGTTAGATTCTCTCCACATCGACTCCCAGTCAGGCTTCCTAGAAAAATTTCTTTTGTGACCCGATCTGAAAGCAGAGTGCAGTTTACAGGACTCCCTGGTTTTGCTCTCAGCCTATTCAGTGCACTCCTGTTAGTCCTGTCTTGAGCTCATCCTCCCTCCATGTGCACTGGACTGTGCCCTTCAAGGCAGGCCAGGAGCTGCTTCCATACAAGTGTTTCAACTGGAAAATTGACTCAAAACTCAACCTACCACAATAAAGTGTGTTTTGTTTGGTTAATTTGTTTTCTGTGGAGATAACAATGAAGTGATAGCTTGGTGGCAGGCACCACTTCTGTCTTTCTCTTAATATTTTGTTCTTTGTACAATGAAAATAACACTTAAAAATCAAAAAAGTAACAGCAAATTGATTGCAGGCCTGCTATTGCTCCTGGAAGATGTTTCAGACAACAGGTACTGTTTGCTGAATTTTGTTTTTTTTTCACCCCACAGTTGAATATAGAGATTGCTTTTTTTTTTTTTTTTTTAAAGCACAGCAATGTATTTGTATTATAGCATATTTAAAAGCAGTAGCCAGCCCAAGAGATCCATTGTGTGGCTTTGTGCTCACGGTATAAAACAGATTTTACTGCTCATCACTGTTAATCTAAATAAGTGAGACAAATAGTGTGTTTTCCTTAATCCTTGAGGGAGGGGAACAAAGCAAATTTCTACCAAAACTAAGAGTTGAAACAAGCCTAGTGAATACCAAGCTGTGCCTTAATCCCCAGCCCACCCTCATTCTTATGTTTGTCATTTGTAGGTGGCTTTTTGCTTTTCATGAATGCAGGAGAATACTCTTCATTTGGATTCCCCATCCTCTCTCAGCTAACTTTTGCTGACATTTCTTATTCTCCAGAAAGCTGAGAGGCTGTGGTGGTCTGTGTAACACACATTTCAGCTGATGTTGTTCTGGCCTTTCACTATGTCACACTCCAAGTCAAGGAGAAGATAAGAGCATAAAGGAACATGAGATAGTTTATTCATAACAGAAAAGTTACAGTCTATGTCTTATATTATCATGTTTGTAGCCACCTAGCAGCTTTTCCCAGTGCTAGTTTCTTACTGGGGATAGATGAGTCAAGCTATTAGCAGAGTTGTTCAATAAGAGGTCAGTTTTTTCTCATGTTTGCCAGCCAAGACTGATATTTTACCACCTTCATCAACTTCTGTCAATGACAGGCCTCCTCTCTGTAACGCTGACCATAATAGCAATAGCAGCAGTGAATGAAATACATATTTCTTACTATGTTATGCTAAGGAAGTAATAAAATAGACAAAGCTTGTGGGTTGATGCAACTTGTAGCTGCCATTACTGCTTTCCTTTTATAGTGTTCCCTTTTACTGTGATTAATACTGAGTTTATACAATTTAGCAGTGCATGATAGAAAATTTTTCCCATCTGGCTCTGCTTCTGCAGGTTTGAATTACGGAATGAAGGTGTAATGTGCTTTTACCACAATGTCCTCTTGATGTACTTCCAATTGTAACAGAGAGAAACTCAAATAACTCACGAGAGTTTACCATCCTTTTCCTTTAAGAGGAATGTCTAGAATGAGACCATGATTTCCTCAATATTAATTGTAAGAAATCTGCTATTCCTACCTAAATAAAGAGCGTTTGGAAGTTTTTAGTTTATGCATTCTGTTCAATCCACACGCACACTATAATTCTCCATGGGAGCTGTGCTGATCAGTGATAATTTCTCAGGTAAGTAATGTAATACTGAGCCCATGGTTGTGTACGTCAGTGAAGATTTATGAATGCAAATAGAAAACTTGGCTCCACGAGCACTCATGGTGAGTCTCAGCATTTGTTTCCCCAGAGTGTCTCTGCTTATGAAACCTGAAGGTATAGATCAATTCTGAAATAGTTAGATGTAAGCACATATTAATTTCCTACAGTGCGAATGAATTCAGTTCAGTGACTGGAGTCATAATAGAGCAATGAAGATTCAGCTTGGGTGGTCAACTGCAGAGGAAACATTGCTGCTGGGGGGATGATAGCTAGACCAAAATATTTTGATCACACTGTGGATTTTAAGCCTGTTCAGAATCAAAGGAAATGGTAGTAGAAAAATGATGAAATACCACCACCAAGGAAAGGAAATACAATACCATGCGGAAAGGGAGATAACAGATAAGCACACAGATACCCAGAATATGAAACATTCTGAGGCTGCAGAATAACAGTAAAGTTGTGGTGTGAAGCATGGATGCTGCTAAGAATATTTTGAAATAGCTGAAGGTGGAAATAAAAAATCAGAAGGCTAAATTTGACAGCATGCTGAGACCTCTGCAAAGGTGCTGAGCACTTGTAGCTCTTAACCTGACTTAGTCAAGCTGCCCCAGGGGCATTTATGTTCTCACTGCCTCAGGTTCCCATAAAGACCATAGTTAAATCATTGTCACCAAATGTGTAGTAGAGGTATAGACAGAAGTTGAAAGAGCAAGTTTGGATATAAGAAACAAATCTGAGGGGTTTTTCTCCGAATCATTTTTCTTTACCCATGGTAAATATGAACACTGAATACTCTGAAGACTTTCTGTGTCACTTTCTCAACCGGACAGGTGAGAGAAAATATAACGAAAGGCTCATGGGTCAGGATAAGGACAGAAAGAGAACATTCACCAGTTATGGTCATGGGCAAAAACCAGACTCAACTCAGGAAAATTAACTTAATTTATTGCTAATCAAATCAGAGTAGGATAATGAGAAATAAAAACTAAATCTTAACACACCTTCCCTCCACCCCTCCCTTCTTCCCGGGCACAGCTTCACTCCCAAATTCTCTACCTCCTCCCCCCCAGCGGCGCAGGGGGACGGGGAATGAGGGTTATGATCAGTTCATCACATGTTGCTTCTGCCGCTTCATCTTCTTCAGGGGCAGGTTTCATCACACTCTTTCCCTGCTCCAGTGTTGGGTCCCTCCCACGGGAGACAGTCCTCCACTCACTCCATCACACTCTTGAACTTCTCCAATGTGGGTCCTTCCCATGGGCTGCAGTTCTTCATGAACTGCTCCAGCATGGGTCCCTTCCATGGCGTGCAGTCCTTCAGGAGCACACTGCTGCAGTGTGGGTCCTCCCCAGGGTCACAACTCCTGCCAGAAAACCTGTTCCAGCGTGGGCTCCTCTCTCCATGGGGCCAAAGGTCCTGCCAGGAGTCTGCTCTAGTGCGGGCTTCCCACAGGGTCACAGCTTCCTTTGGGCATCCACCTGCTCCGGTGTGGGGTCCTCCATGGGCTGCAGGTGGATATCTGCTCCACCGTGGACCTCCATGGGCTGCAGGGGGACACCCTGCCTCACCATGGCCTTCCCTACGGGCTGCAGGGGAATCTCTGCTCTGGCCACTGGAGCACCTCCTCCTCCTCCTCCTTCACTGACCTGGGTGTCCACAGGGTTGTTCCTCTCACATATTCTCACTCCTCTCTCTGGCTGCAGTTTTCTGTTGCACAACTTTTTTCCCCTTCTTAAATACATTATCCCAGAGGTGTTACCACCATCACTGATGGGCTTGGCCTTGGCCAGCAGCGGGTCTGTCTTGGAGCTGGCTGGCTTTGGCTCTGCTGGACATAGGTGAAGCTTCTAGCAGCTTCTCACAGAAGCTACCCCTGTAGCCCCCCACTACCAAAACCTTGCCACGCAAACCCAATACAGACCTAAACTTAAGTTGGACGCTATGACAACAAACAGGTTAGAGAGAGGAACTAAAAAGGTGAGTTTGAACAGCTAGAATACAACGAAAGTTGCATATTTTGGTTGCTTTCAGCAACTGCAGATTGTTTCTCACTGAATTTGATGACAGCAGCTGTCTGACATGCCCCTTGGTTTCTTAAGCATCATTTTAACAGCTTGCTTTCTTGGATTAGGTTAATATTGGTCAAGAAAGAAGTATTTACTTTGGCTAAGGTACTGAGTGTAGGATGCACTGTTTTGGAGTAACAAAACAATTTCCAGTTGACGATTATATAAGGATTAATTTTCTGTCTGAAACACATTGATATTGACTGGTTTATTAAAAGGGAAATGGTAAAACAGAAATGGAGAGGCCATGCACAGCAGAACAGTCATGTTACCTTTCCCTTCAAGGGTTTACTTAGATTTGACCTGATCATTGAAAGCTGAGGTATGAAATTTTCGACAAAAAATGCACACAGCATTGTTTTGAGTATTTTGGAAGGAATTACCACTCCTGCATGTGTAGGATATGGTAACAGCTCATCCCAATGCTCGGCTGTGTGTTTCCATGCCCACCTACACAGTGATTCAGGTATGCAGTTATGGAGCTGCATGGGAGAAAGAAAAGGCAGGAGAACACGTGGGCAACCTGGAAGTTAGAAAGTGAGGACAAATGTTATAAGGAGGAGATCAAAATAGATTCTATCCAATGACACAGTGATTTACAGGTGAAAATATTAGACAGTTTGAAACTCAATTATTCTTCCCTGTATTCTCCCTCAAAAAAGTGACCTTTCTGCACTATAAATAAGAGGAGAGGGATCTGCAATTCCTTTTTATTTTTGATACAAGTAAAATGAGGAAGTTTGGGTTGAATGACTTCAAGAAAAGTATTTTTCCATTCAACCTGGATTTCTGCAGAAAAAAAAAAAAAGCACTTTTTTCCCTGAGAAACACTTGCTTCAGTCAAGAAAACAGATTGAAAGTTTAGTATGTCATTGACGTAAACCAGGAAATTGTTATCTTAGAAACTCAGTTTCAGAAGGCGACTGAACTGTATTTTCCACAACCAAATTACAATCAGTGGTGGCTTTGTTACTTTCTTTGCTTGGCACAAAGGGCATAACTGTGAGCACTATGGCAATATAAATAAAGCAAATTATGCATTTGTCATGTCATAGTTGGGAAATCTACTTCTAGATATAACCAGACCATTTAACATCAAGTCTAGGCTGAAGGGTTGACTGAGAATTAGGAGACTTGTAAAAAGGCTGAGCTGCCTTAGATGATGCAACAGTTTCAGAAAGTAAAACATTTTATTAATATCGTAAGAAAAAGAAGCTGACCCCCCCCACCCCCACCAATTATTTTTTGCGTAAAGGAGAGCAGAATCTGGATACTTGTGTAGCTGCAGTTTTAGCTGTCCTTGGGGCAGCTCTCCAACATGACATGGGAGTGGGAGCGTGTCCCACGCCCCTCGCTCCCAGGAGGGCAGCTGAAACCAATGTGCCGCATCTCTGACTTGCAGTCAAATGTTGAACAGTTATAAATACGTTTGATGCGCTTCTCTGAGTCTTTTGGAGCTTGTGGCTTTCTGGAAGCTCCGATGACCCTGTCCCTGAAGCCTGCACTGGCTCTGAAGGGGCCAGGGGCCTCCGCTCCTGAGGAATGTCCATTGCTGTGCTGCTCCTTTCAACAGTCCTAGAAACCTATCCTTTGGGATGCTCTGGGCATTAAAGAAGCCTTTCATATTGTATTGCAGCTACTTTCTCCAGTTTCTTCTTCATCAGGAATATGTTAAAAGGCACATACATGGATAGCAAGCTGGAAAAAAAATCCCAAACCAAATACAAATCCTTGTTAGGAACATTTTTACAGATCATGAACTTGCACATTTGTAAGCTGTCTGGGCAGCACATGGTTGGTGAAAAATGCAACTTGCTCCCACATCTCATTGTGTTTTAACCAGGCAGCATAACTTGCTGAAGTGAGTTTTCCTGTCACTTCCCCAGCTTTGTGTTATCTGCTACTTTTTCCTTTTACTTATTTTTTTCTGTTTAGCTGGTATATGGTCAGGCAGGATGAGTTCAAGCACAGGTGAAGGCAATGCAAAGTACCCAATTATATGGTTACGTGACATTACTAGTTTCCAGTTTTCTTGAATGTGTCAGAGCTATGAAGCGTTTGAACTCTCAAACTAACGTGCCAATGGCTACCAGCAAAGAGGGCTTCAGGAAGCAAAGGCTCCCTTCAATACTGTGGTTTGAACTAACATAATTATATTCTCGATTTATCTTCCTTTTCTAAATAAACAAGTTTAAACCCAATAAAATTTAATGTATTTTTTTAAAAAATTCAGCTGAATTATTAATGTGGATGAAATATTGGGGTTCTTCATGTTAGGAAAATAGCTGATTAATGTTCTTCCCCTTTTACCTTAATGAGCTCAACGTGCATAAAAAGTCATCTGATACTTGAATCTACCAACTTTGACTATTGTTCGCTTTTCTGGTGGAATTAGTGGGTACCTCAGAGATCTGAGAAAAGATTCAGTAAAATCAGCAGAATTAAATATCCTCTGGTATTTTAATCTAGCCGTGGTGACCACTTTGTGGATTTCAAGCTCCAAATTCTGCTTCTTGGGGGCAACTGAGTTAAGTACTTCTTGTCTGAACGAAGAGGAAGAATGTGCTCCTGGTGCACTCTCTCCTTTTCAAAGAGAAATGTCCAATCAGCTTAATTCCTGCTAGAAGCATACAAAGCAGGTGAGTAGTCTGCCATGACCTATTTCTTACCTTCCCGCTGTGCATAAAGGAAAGAGGAACAGAGCTCTGGCTGCTATCTTTCTTTCTTCCCTTCTGGCTTTCCGAAGCTCTGAACCACCAGATTTCTCAGCCATTTCTAAGAAAACACTTTCCATAAAGTCGTACAGCCTGCAAGGCCAGCTGTGAGCCCAGAGCAACACTCAGAGGTGCAGGGAGAAAAAGAGGGTGCCTTTCCTAATGAGCTTCCATTAATGGATAATTTATAGTGCAGATAATGAAAGTATTGATTGGGGCTCTTTAACTTTGAAATATTACATTTAGCTTGAGGCCATAAAGATTGTTTATTATAGCAGTGATAATGACACTCTGTGGAAGCAGCAATGTTTGTTGACATCTATGGGTTTCCACAAAAAAAATAGGGAAAAGGTATTTTCAAAGGTCATCAAGAAACCCCTTACTCGATCCAACTTGGGGACAGGACTAGTGTCTGATACACATGGTAGACCTTAGCATCAGGGCCGTAGATGATGGTACAGATATCCTCTGGTGAAGGCTGGCCTCTCATTTGGAAGAATCATTTCCATTTGTAGGGTATCCTGATTTTGAAATGAATGTTAGGATCTCAGGAGTCTCCAGAGCCCCAGCCTTGTGCCTGCAAGCAGACAGCTGGCTCTGCCAGGCACTTCACTGTTTCATTGGTTCAAAAATGGGGTGTGCCATAAGCTCAAATTCAGGCTGCTGTCTTTGGCAGAATGAATTGTTCTGCTTCTGTTTGCCACAGAGCCATAAATATGTCTCTGATTTATCCCGAAAGGCTGCTGGGAAAGTGCATCCACTGATGTTTGTAAAATGATATGACATTGAAGCAGCTATGCTATTGCTTTACTTTGCATTGAACAGAAATGCTTCTATTAAACACACTGATGTTTTCAGAAGATATATCTGAATTCTCAATATTTTCTCTGCGTAACGTATAACCAACAGATCAGTCTTTTTCTGCCATCTTCAAAGCATTCAACAGACTGTCATGGCCTGTGTATGAAATGCTGCAGCATCTGACACACTACTACGGTCCCACACCGGTGGAGAATGCTGAAGCAGACTGTACACAGATAGAAACAGTGCTGGCTGTTAAATGGGAATTGATAGATTTATTTCCATCATTCAGTCTCCTAAAGTTTTGACAGCTTGATCAAACTAATGAACACAAAAGTGACAGACATATTGGTTCAGCACTATTAAGTTACCAATCTTTGCCTTAAACCCCCATTAACGCTTCTTCCTTTGCCTGCTAATGCTAGGATAACAGATAGCAGCCAGACTTTCTGGCTCTACCCATGTGCAAAACTTCTAAACATTGGGCCATTTTTGTCTCCCACTGCACTTTGCTATAAAACCACAAGGTTAACATGACCTTCTGGCCTATTCCATTTTGCATCTTGTTTTGAGTTGAGCTTTGTTAGGGACAAAAATCTATGTTATATTCCATCTGATCAAAGTACTTCAGATGAAGACATGCCATCTGTATTCATTTAGCGATATCTAAGACTATAGAGCATTGCAGTGATATTTCGTACATAGTATTGATTGCCTTCATTTGTAGCTATTATAGACACCAGACAGTTCACTTTTAAATCTGAGCGTCAGATTTCCCATCTGCAATTTCCAGGCTCTCTCTTCCCACCCCCCTGCTTCCACAGTAGCTTTCAAAGGCTCTGTTTGAACAAGCTTCCTTTAAAATGATTGAAGTAGTGTCGCATGTTATACACTGCAGTTATCTTCTCACAATTTCATATATTGTTGTATTGGTTGAGTGTCCCACCCCCCCCAGTGGAGGAAAAGTGCTTAAATCCATAATTTTATTCATATCTCCCAGATGAATCTGTTTGCACTTCGTTGCTATTATTAGTAGTAACTGTACGTTTTGCATCACTGTAACTCTATTAGTTAAGCACTGCATTTTTGTTCTGCTCTTGTTCAGCTCCTGCTTCGGAGTTGGCAACATGGTCACAGACCTGTCTACTTGCATCTTGGTATAAGTAGGTGCTCAAAGCCAGCCTAACTGACAAGTATTTAGATGAGTTCTGGCCATAGAAATATATGTCAGAGGTAAAGGAAAAGATAACTGATACATGGGGTATTTTCAGCAGACATGGATTTTGCACTTGAGCATATCAGCTAAAAATATAAACTGTTTTCCTGATTAAGCCTAAGAAGATGAAACTGACTGGTTTTGGTAGCAATTGTTCAGAAAGAAAAAGTTATAACATTAATGAAAATTTATTAGTGGATTTTATTGTTGCTGCCCGTTACCTTTTAGCAGAACTTTCTGCAAGGGTTAGTCACAACCTTGCCCAGCAAAATATCTAAGCATAACCTCAGATTTAGACCTGTGGATAGATTAATTTCTGTTCTAAAAAAGAGACCATCACCCACACTGAGAGAAAATTGGTGTTATGTCCATTAGGACCTATTTAAAGTTACAAAATATGAAGATAAGAAATCTAGCATGAAGGCTGGGAATGGCAGTGTCCATGTAATCACAGACAGGATTTCTATCATTGACATTGGGAGTGAGACAGTACCTGAACCAGCAAAGACTTGGAAGGTGCTCCTGTGAGAGGTGCTTTACAAAACCAGGAAAAACCATAAACAATTCCCAATAGTAACAGGAACAAGTGGATGTCCTCAATGCACTTCAGAACTTCAACACCCCTGCCCTTCCAAACCAGTGAAAGAAATAGAGGTTTCCACTCCCCCCTCTCTAGCCTTACTTTGGGTTAGCAGCTTTTTATTCATCTTCCTCTTGTCATGCTCATGTACCTGCATGCACATTGCAAGGTGCAGTGCTCTGTGTCTGGGGTGTGGAGGCAGGGAATAAGGCAGGGAAGAGAGAATAATTCAGAGAACTCTTTGATAATGGTGAACTTACACACTGATACATGCAATAGTTTGGGGTTTTTTTGAAGCAACTGGAGTAAATGAAAACTTGCCCTGTGATAACAGCAGAAGTGGAAGGTGTCTGTTCTCTCAGTGTCTTTGGCAGAAGTGAGAGGACAACCATGCCTGTAAATCTGCTGCCTTTAACGCCGCTCTGGGCAGTCACTTCTTGAGCATTTGTAGAAGACCCCATCCAAAAATGGACACTGGATGTTGTGCAGAAAGTCTGCTTCTAGCACTGGCTCCTCGCTGCCATTCATGGCTGATTAAAAAC
>VYZV01014233.1:171908-219648 GCA_013401275.1 Pandion haliaetus | reverse complement strand
GGTTCCCCTTCTTAAATCTGTTCTCCCAGAGGTGCTACCACTGTCACTGATGGGGTTGGCCTGGGCCAGAGGCGGGTCTGACTTGGAGCCGGGGGAGCTTCTAGCAGCTTCTTACAGGAGCCACCCCTGCGGCTGCCTCCCCCGCTACCAAACCCTCCCCCGCACCACACAAACCTCTAACAGATATGAAAACCCCCCCCCAGTAAATATACCCATATAAAAGGAAACAATCTCAATTTCAGAATATGGATGGTGCTGGTCTCTTATATCAAGTACCTAGTGATAGGACAAGAGGAAATGGCCTCAAGTTGCGGCAGGGGAGGGTTAGATTGGATATTAGGAAAAAATTCTTTACTGAAAGGGTTGTCAGGCATTGGAACAGGCTGCCCAGGGAGGTGGTTAAGTCACCATCCCTGGAGGTATTCAAAAAGCATGTAGACAAGGCACTTCATGACATGGTTTAGTAGGCATGGCTGATGGTTGGACTCGATGATCTCAAAGGTCTTTTTCAACCTAAATGATTCTATGGTTCTGTGTTTCTATATAGAAGGGACTGGAATATTAAATTACAGGTCCAGTAAGAAGGACAGTTAACTGAATCTATTAAATGGGATTAATGGAAATGCACAAACATGAAGTAAAAAAGGGCAATTTTTGTGTGATCTCAGTAGGATACACACTTTGGAAGGCATTTTAAAGAATTGCAGAAATGGGAAGCCAAATGGAATGTGATTTAAATACAACATGAGTTCACAAGGAGGTTAATTGCCTAGATTATCAGGCAATTCATTTTTAGACAAGATTAATGTAGTAGATCTTATTTAGTTAGACTAACACAATGCTTATGCACAAAACTATGCAAATTGGAGGCAACTGGCACTAGACAAAAAAAAGTAAGTTGGGATAACCTTGCTAAAACTAAGCTGATTACAGACAGTCCTGCTTAGGCCATAGTCTTCCTCAAAGAATGATCTTAAAATGGTCTTCTTGATTTTTAATTAATTAAAATAGTTTAATTAACTTTGGTGATACTAGATGAAAGTTGCTTGCAACCAAAAGTTGAGAGTTCTTATCAAAACTGAAGGAGGACAGGATGAATGGAATAACAATAAGAACTGTAGTAATAAAAATGAGATGAAATATAATAGTACAAATTATGTAGTCTTAAAGGTTTATGAAATTGATTTTTTTTATCAGACAGGAACTTATCAGGTGAAAATGGCAGACACGGAGGAAGATTTTTCTCCATTAGCTGATTAGAGAGTCACCTATGAACAAGCAACATAATGGGCTAAGGAAAAGACAAATGTGACCTCAGGAAAGGTGTTTCTAGCAGGCACAAGGAAATTTTACAACATTTCTACAAAGTTGTTTGAATACTTCATCTGGCTTATTGTGCACACTTACCTTTGTTCCTCTGCATTGTATTCACAGAGGGACTACCAAGGTGATCATGGGAAGAGAGACCCTTGGCTTATTTCCCACCGTGATACAAAGACTGAGAGAGGACGTGCTTGTTCTGAGCAAACACAGCCAAAGAGGGGCAGAGGAACAACTGAAGAACAGTCTTGGCACAAGAGGAAATGAATATAAAATGACTGCTAGTAAGTTCAAACTGGAAATAGGAGGAGGTTTCTAAGGCCTGGAAGGGTGTGTCCTGGGGGCACTCTCCAGTAGAAGAGCTGCAGCCAAAAGTCTGATTAATTTCAGCGTCGAACTTCTTGCATCTATTATCTGTATTAAGCAATTTCCTTTAGCAGCAGGGATGAAACTTCATGATGCAAGATGTTTTTATTTAGCATTCCCTTTACACTAAGAGTATATGAACCACTCTCATTAGAGTATTATTTTAGTCTAATATTTATATTAATTGTTTTAAATCTTCCCAGGGAAGACAGTAACATGATCAAATTCTGATAGTTGGAAAAAAAGAACTTTAGCACATATACAGCCATCATCCAAATCTCATTACTGTGCTCCAGAAGAGGTGTTAGACCTCTTCAAAGAAAAGGTCACTCAAATTTATTGAAGAAGGACAAATGCTTATTTTGCTGATATGTATTTTCCCTTAGCCTCCTTCTCACAGATGTCTGAGCTGCTTTGGTTCATTATTTTCTTAAAATTTTCAGGCTTCTGATGACATCTGATATGGAAAATCTTGGCTTTAGGCATTTGTCGTGGTTTCAGGTCAGCTCAGCCGGTAACAAAGCACCACAAAGCCGCTCACTCACCCCCCCCCCCCGCCCCTGGCCACGTTGGGATGAGGAGAAAATCCAAAGGCAGGCTCATGGGTCGAGACAAGGACTGGGAGGGATCACTCCCCACTTATGGTCACGGGCAAAAGACAGGCTCAACTTGGGGAAGAAACAAAATCCATTTCATTTACTACAAATCAAATCAAAACAAGGATATTAGGAGGTAAAACCAAAGATCAGAACACCTCCCCCCCACCCCTCCCACCTTCCCGGCTCAGCTCCATTCCCGGTGCTTTCTACCTCCTTCCCCCGGCAGCGCAGGGGAACAGGGGATGGGGGTTGAGTCAGCTCGCCACGCATCGTCTCTGCCGCTCCTTTCCTCAGGGGGAAGATTCCTCACTCGTCCCCTGCTCCACCGTGGGGTCCCTCCCACGGGAGACAGTCCTTCACCAACTTCTCCAACGTGGTTCCTTTCCGCGGGCTGCAGTTCCTCACAAACTTCCCTGGCGCGGGTCCTTTCCGCGGGCTTCAGTTCTTCCCGAACTTCCCTGGCGTGGGTCCTTTCCGCGGGCTTCAGTTCTTCCCGAACTTCCCTGGCGCGGGTCCTTTCCGCGGGCTGCTCTCCCGTCTCACACTGCTTCAGCGCGGTTTTTACCATGGAGTCACGGCCATCTTCGGGAGCCTCCGCTCCACCGTTCACCCCCATGGGCTGCAGGGGGACAGCCTGCCTTCTCACCACGGGCTGCAGAGCCATCAGCCTCCTCAGGCGCCCCCTCCTCCCCCTCCTTCTTCACTGACTCCAGTATCGGCAGCGATGTTCCTCTCAGGTTTCCCAACCCCCGCACTACTGGTTCCCCTTCTTAAATATGTTCTCCCAGAGGCGCTACCACCGTCACTCCCCTCCTAGAGGCGGGTCCGACATTTTGGCGGGTCCGACATTTTGGGGTGGCGAATTTACCAGCAGCTTCTTAAAGGGGCCGCCTCTGCAGCCCACCTCCCCTGCCACCAAGGAAAACCACGCCACACAAACCCATAACAGCATTGAAACCTGTTCAAGCTCTAAGCAAATAAAAACGAAGTCTTGGAATAGGTGACTAATCGTAAGTGGTATTTCCAGCTCCTTCTTTCAATGCACTTATCTACATCTATGGATATAACTATTTATATAATATTTTTAGAGATGTACTTTATATAAAAATACCAAGAATCCTTGCACAGTGTTCACATAAAGAAAAGTAGACTACAGGAATGTGTGCAGAATGATTTGTTTCAGAATTGGAAAGTTTTCTTATAATTTTATACACTAAAGCTCCTGAGAAGACCTTACAAAGGACTGACAGTTCACTGGATGATAGATAATTAAAGGGTTTTTCTTTAGAAATAGCTAAGTCAAATAATAAACCATAGCTAGGATTTACTTTTAAAAGAAAAAAAAAAACCAAGATGAACATTTTGTCTTGCTCTGATTTTTTTTTTTCTTTCCCAGATCAATTAATTTATTGGTTATGTTTGGACTGTGGCCAGGAATTGATGAAAATGTTGGCAAATCATGGTGTTTTATGAACTTCTAAGTTCATGTGAGACCCCATAAGCAAGCAGAAAACCTGAGAAAACGTGTTAACAATTTCCTAGTAACTAAACTGGGAAAAATGACATACAGAAAATATTCTTTCTCTAAAGTGTAAAAATAGTGTGATCTTAATTTGAGAATATGAAGTTCTTAATGCTCTATTATTAATTATCTTCCTATTCTAAAATTTATTAATGAAGCAGCAACAATACATGTCTCCTGGACAATCCTAGCTATGAATATTGGAACATGTGGGGCAGGTTAGCAGTCCAAAGGATGAAAAAGGAGGGCAAATGGAGCAGACCTTTATTTCTAACCATAACATTTTTAAGGTTCAGATTTTGCATGGAAATGCTTTAGTAAATATCTTAGAAGATATTTTGGACAATGCTCCAATGCTTGTGATGAGCATTATTCAGGCTGAACTATTTGATCAGCTCTGTTGTTAAAATAAGCAGTTTGACTTCAGAAATCCCAAAACCACTACTCTGCCATCTGTTTGGATATAGATACTCATTTGTGTGAACTGATTGTTTCCCTGGTGCTGTGCTTATCTACCCTACTGGAGGATGTAGGATATGGTGTTTCATTTCAAAACATTGCTTCTACAGATAATATGGCATTGTTTTATTTATATTTTTTAAAGAGAATAGCATTAGGAATGTGTTAATTTCAGTGATTGTTTTTTGGCTTGTAGATTGGGAATAGGTTTTTGTGCACAATCTCTCACTGACACATGCCCAGATTACGTGACCTCATTAATAATAATAGTAGTACAAAAATCATCAGCTTTTGAAGTGATATGTGCAGCCCATTTTGATGCCATGCAATAAACAAAAAGGTTATCATAAACTCTTGCTCAATATAGAAAAATAAATTAGTGAATTTATTTTATTCTTTATACATCTTTAAATAATAATAATAATAAAAGGGCTTTGTACTATATTTACCCTCTTTGTGTTATGTATTATTTTTTCAGCTGCAAAGAGGCTTGAGCTGAGAGCAAGTTCTCATCCTGCCAGGCCAGCGGTGGCCAGTCTGTGGCTCTCGAGGTGTGGGTCTCTTATGCCAGGACTAGGATTAGGGAAGTTTTACCGGGTACATGAGCAAGGTAAAGTAATATTTCAAAGGAATGCCTTCAGGTTGTTGAAAGAGAGGAATCGGGGTTTTCTGAGCCTAGCTGTCATCCCAAGGTCCTCAGCTGTGAGCCCAGACCAGCTCCATATAACTTCTGAGGAACCATATTTGTTAACAGAAAATTACAAGTCAGTATAAGGGAAATTATGCCAAGCTTCGTCACTCTCCTGATTTAGATTTGCTTTCTTATGGGGTGGTGGGAGGAAAAGGTCAGATAAAGAGAACTAAAATGTTATCATTGTCTGTTGGTTTTAAAATGAAAATCACCATAAATTTAATTTTTGAAATTTAATTTTTTACAAAAAAGTTAAAATCAAAATGAAATGGTTTTAAATTGTACAGGAAACAATTCAACAGAACTAGTCTGAATTTTTGTGTAGATTATTGGTTAACTAAAATGTTTGCTTCAAAACAACAGAATTGCAAGTAAGAAAACTTCAAAGGTCATCAATGATACGATTTACTATTTTTTGTAGCTTAGGTAGTATATAAGTGTATATCTAGCCATAAAATACCACTGCTCTGGGCTATGGTACTTCGTCCTCCCTCTGGCTATCTTGGAATTTGTCTGGAGTAGGAATAATTTGTCATTTTCTTTCCTGCTGAGAGGTGGAAGTTAACGTGAGAGAGCATGGTGGTGCTACTATGCAAAATAATCATGTGCCTGCAAATGAACACAGACTGCATTTCTAAAAAATCAAATGCTTTATTTCAGCTTCCTGGATGCTCTGCTTAAGACAGTATCAAGGAGAGAATTTGGTATAAAAGGCGCAGTGATCAAACTAGGATGTCTGTTCACCTTACACCAGGCTAATTAAAAGGACTTTTTTTTCTTTTTCGGAATGGCTTTTATAAACCCAGCAATGAAAGCATATTTCTGGTTTGGACAACAGCAATTTAGTCTGCAGCCAAGATGATGATCATCTTGCCTCCAAACTCTATCTTTTTGGGAGTCAAGGACATTTTAGGGGCCATGTCCAAGAAAGTCTTGAAATAACAGAACAAATTTTTATTAAAATATGTGAAATATTGTACAACATAGAGGAAAACTGTTCACATTATGTAAGTCCAATCAAACATCAAGTTGCTTAGCTGGGGTCTGGGACATGCTGCCTAAATTTCAGAGATACTAAAAAATTTAAAAAAAGGTTGGCAACAAATTCCTTTATCACTTTATGTGTATATGTGCTCTTGACTAGTGAAGCTAGATGGAGAACATTTGATTAGCAAATAAGGTAAACAGAGAATTCCATGGTACTATATTCAGTCTGCAACATAAAAAAAATCTACTTTCCTTATCATGACTGTAATTAGGATATTGGTTGTGCCCTTGTAAGACACCTAGGAAATGATTAGAGGTCTGCTATGATGCTAGTTCAAATGTGGCAATGGCTACATCTTTTTTTATGGGTGAAATAGATGCTTTACCAGCACAGCTTATGTAACAACAGTGGGGTGATTTTGTCACATGACATGACTGTCAAATGGGGAGAATCAGTTCAAATCCTGATTCACAGCTTTCCTGTGTGACTCTGAATAAATCATTTAATCAGGTACGGTCCCCCTACCTGTGCTAGAAGCCACTAATACCTCTCATCACATTGCGTCTGTTTGTCAGATCTACTGAGAATGTACATTCCTGTGTAGGAAGGGAATGAAAGACACTGTCACTTCTGGAGCCTCCAAATGAAGTCCCAATACATGAGACTAGTGGGAGATTAATCTTTAAGCTATCCATAAGAACAATCTCATGAATTCAGGTGAGCAATCATTACTCTGCTGAAAATAAAGGGATTGTATAGATTTACTTACTTTTATAGCTCAGTTATCTATAGTTAAGCAGCTCAGGTGAGTAAGGATTTTTCATATAGATAAGCATCTGCCTCCCAGTCCCTCATTTATACCCTTACCGCAATAGTGTTACAAAGACAACCTTTCCAACACATGTGAATGCGTACTGTCAAATGAATCTTAAATATGATAATGATGCCCCTTATCTGAAAATGAAAGCTAATAATAAACAGCAGCGAGTATTTCAGGAACGCATGTTCCACATCACAGCTTCATTTCAATGAAATCTTTAGGAAAAAGCACCAGCAGTCAAACATGGAAAAACATACAGACTATATTTACCCTTACCTGTGTCCAAAATAACTGTTTAAAAGTTAACTAGAAAAGTATTCAGCCTTGTTCATTAAAAACAAAATGATTCTTAAGCATGATTAGAGCATCAGTTGCTAACTTTCAGTAAAAATAACTCAAAGCAGCTATTTTATGAAAAGTTAATCAAATCCAAACTTTCATATGTGGCCTATCAAAATATGTGCATAAACATCTTTTTTCCAGAAATGAAATTTCTATTCCTCATTATTATATCTGACAAGTTTTAGAAACACAGATCATGCATTCTCTCACATTTAATGTAAAACAATCACTGCTCTATTTTTCTGTCAGATTAATTTTTTCACTGCTGATAGCTCATGCACTTATGGGCTCTCCTGACAGCTATTTTTGCAGCAGAGCTGCTCTCTCCTCTGACCGCTGACTTTTATTAATCAATTGATCAATAAGTCATTTGAACCCCCCTTGGGAACGTTGAAATAGCCGTTGTCCCTCTCAGACTGCAGAACTTAATGATTGTGTTGTTGTTTGTGTTGTAATGGGGAGTGTTATGGAGCTCTTGTTACAAACGGAGTATGAAATCTTAAGCACACTGGAGGGCTATCAGTCGCTTTCCTACTGATGCAGAAAAGATGATTTGTTCTTGAGAAACTGCCTCTTCTTGCAAATACATCTGTGTGAGCTTAATTTATGCATACCAATAGCTCAAGAGACCTCAGAGGGTGTGAAACTCACACGTGAAAATCTAGGCACATGAAAAAGTGTTTTTAAGACAGGTCCCAGAACGATGCTATCTATTTATTCTATTTCTTCCTGTCCAACCTTTATCTTACTTGCAAAAGCCTAGGAAAGGGCTGCTCAAGGAAAAGCAAGCTGGGGTTCTTTTTACTTTGAAGTTTTGGCATGAATTGTTATTGAGTATAAGTTGATTTATCTCCACTGAGGTTGCTCACTTGCCCTGCAGTGGATATCTGGCCTTCATAATTTCTGAAGTATAATGCATGTTCATTTTCCATTTAAATAAAAATTCTATTCACCTTACAGAGAAGACTTAGTTGCTATTTTATTGCAAGAAGTGACGGATGCCAGATAAGTCCATACTGTAAGGATCATAACATAGACAAGTGGATATGTTTGTGACAGAAACTCCAACAGACAGACAGAAACATTGTAGATTACTGATCAAGAATGAAATTCAAGCGCTATTTGGAATGGTGCTGTGCTGCTCTTACATTTTGTAACATAGTGGCAAAACTAAAATTATTACTTTTTTTTTCCTGACAACAAACTGTTAGATCTGCAACCAGACACAGAGCAGGAGGACAGCTCTATCCAGTTTGCTTCTCCTGAAGTCTGGTGTGGATTATTTATGAATGGAGCAAAGGCACATTTGAGACTCTCTGTCTTGTTCCTGGGGCACTTCAGAAATTCATCATCTTGTGGCATTGTGCCACTCTTGACTTTGCCACTGTCCTAATGAGCAGAACACTTTAAATACGGCAGTAGCTGGAATATCGACAGATCCAGAGAAGACTGATCTTGCACTCAGTGACACCTTCTTGCTGCTTTTAATGGGAACAGAGATGGAACTGCAAGAAATTTAAGGAAACATTATTTCTCTGTCTGACCTACAGATGAAGCTGGACCATGGAAAGAAGGTGCTTAGGTAGATTAGATGACTAGGAAGTGTGAATAGTCACATGTCCTTGGATGGCTGATCCCTAGGCCAGTCCCTCACATCTGTAAATAACATCTGCCACTGCTAGTGACTGAGGAATTGTGTGTCCCGGTGCAGTACAAACAGAAACTCTAAAACAAGGAGGAAATGAGCACTGGAAAACATTAGGAGACAAAAACTAGTAGTAGGCACTTAGGAGACTTCTCTGGAGTATCCAAATAGCAAATCTGTCTCAGGTAACACTACAGAAGATGTAACACCGTATAATCCCTCTGAGTGGCAGAGGTCTCTAGGAGCTGAGATATTAAATATTGGAGAAATTTCTTCTCTTCCTATTAGTAAGATCTCAGACGGGAAGGTTGTATACCAGGAATGTTAGAGTTTTCCACAAAAGAGTGAAAAAGGAGGAAGATCAGGGTGAAGTTTTCTTAGCAGCCAGAGACTCCGGCTTGAGACGTCCTTCCTGGGAACAGTGCAACTACAGACCTTGGTATTTCAGTCAAATGTAAAATCCATCTCTGCTGCCTGGCTTCCCTTTAATTAAAAAAAAACAAAAAAGGGGAGAGAATGGGTCATCTCAGTCATGTAAAAACTTCCGTTTTCATTGTTGGAACTCTCTCTAGTGCTTTAAACATAAAGTATATGCAGGTCTGTGAGGGCTGAGACTCAGACTGTTCCTTTGCTTCCACTTGTTTCTGTGTGCCGATTAACAGTCACTTCCTTCCAACAAAGCACGAGCAGCTGAGATGTCTGGCAATCCCATCAGGAGCAGCTCAGCCTGGAGAAGGGTATTTCTGGGATTGCACTGCCTCTGTTTAGACAAATGAACCCTTAAAAAATCAGATTGCAAGGACATCTAGTGATCCTTCAGTTATGTTAAGTCCTACTTCCACTTGCATTAAAATAATCTTGGCCAGAAGGAAAGATAATAAAAAATCATGAGGAAGCCTAGCGTCTGACCTCTAACAGAAATCATATTAGTGTCCTCTGCTGACCTTTGCAAATACATATGTGCAAATTGACTGTACGTATTCTTTAAAATCAATAGTACTAGCTGATAATACAGAAATGTGAGACTAATGGATAAAGAATTAAAATGCCAAACCAAAGGGTTAAAATTCTTATTAATATGGACAGCTAAGGCCAAGTCATTCTTCAGAAATGAGGGCAGCGGGTCACTTTGACAGTTTGTCCATAGTTAATGGAAGTTTATTGACCCAACTGTGTGAAACCACAGTGAATATTGCATATCACTTTGTCATATGGAAAAGCCACATTTATGGATTTCTGTTCCATCAGCAAGAGCAAAAAATGTTTTTTGAATCCCCTCCTTTTTATTTTTTCAGATCAATGTGGCCTCTTCATAAACTCCTTCTGCTAGAATCTCAGGATATTTTCTAGTCTTAGAGATTTCAAGGTTTTTCTCATTTTAAAGAGGCCCAGATCATGAGACCGCCTCCAGAGGCACTCACATAAATCGGCCCAGCAAGGAGCTGAGTCTGTGCAATACAAAATGTTGCTCCAAACACTGTCCAAGGGAACTTTTCCATTGCTGCCATCCCACCCCGCCAGTATATTATTTGGCTGCATTCAGTGCTTTTATACACAGTAATCTGTTATTTTTCATGCATTAACACCCTTGTGCTTGGTGCTACACAAACAGTTCATCTCTCCTGGTGAACTTTCACTGTAAAAGGTAAGCAGGAACAGGTGATATATAGTGTTTTTATATAAATATCACAATAAGTTTCCATAGTTAGGCTATGGTGTTCCTAGTTTCACATATCACACAAATGTAGCAAAAGAGAAAAATGCTTTGGTGAAAGAATGGTAACAATAATAATTAAATAATAGACAGGAATGCTTTGACTTTCTGTATAATTTGGATCAAGGTTAGTCTATCTTCCATATTTTTACATAAGCAGTCTGAAGTGTAGGAACTTACATTTTAACTCTACCAACTTGTGTGAAGATTCGCTGAAAACACTTGGAAATCTGGAATTTCTGATGTGATTTTCTTTTAAAATTTTCAACTTTTAAACCAGCTGAACTAAGAAAATTTGAATAGCCATAATGACCTATTAAACATTAACAGAACAAGTGAAGTCACTGAAATGTTCTATTTAAATTTTACAGCTTATGAATTTAGTTTTAATTAGTTTAAAATATATATTTTAAGTATGTTATTAATTTTGATATATTGTAATAGTGAAAGGCAATGAAATGCTTCCACTTTTTCCCACTGAAAATAGCACTACATTCCTGAAAATAATGTTGAATTAAAACACTTATTTTTGGTAAAGAACTATTCTGCTGAACATTTTTTCCTCTCTTTATTTGGAAGTATTCACAAAATGTTCCAAATTCCCAAGTCTGGTCTGCCAAAGCTAAATATGTGTGGGGGTGCATGGAACAGAAGCAGTTTTTAATTTACGAGAATTAGCCTCCATAGGACAAGGCTCTGCTCACTTTGACAGCTGCAAACACTGGCATACACTGAGGTAAACATGTTTAAATTACATAATTTCCAGACCACTGATTTTTTTGCAACTAACTCCAGGGCAGTTCCCTTGAAAGAAAAACTCAAGGACAGATTTGTGATGCAACATTATTGTATGTATTAAAATATGCCAGAAACATTCTGCTCTGGCTCTACATTAAACATATTGTCCTAATATGTGATTTGTGCAAGTCGTCTGCTCCCTCAAACTGGACCGAATGGTAGCAGGCACTAATAGCCTGGGCTAAGAATAGATACATTTTCTTTGAATTTCGCATGTTTTTTTGTGGCTTTTTTCCTACCAGAAATTATCTGATGTTTTTTGGGTGGTTTATTTCTCTTTCATTTTCTGGCCTGACACTAAGAACAAAACCAGTGAGTGAGTACAGAAGCCATTAATCTGTAGTATTGACAAGTGCAAGAAGTAGCAAAGGAAGTGAAAGATTTTTATCAACTTTAGCACAAAGTCAGATCCCAACATTTCTGACTGTTTTAAGAGGTGTTTTGATCTGCACACATGCTCTCCTTGCTCCCCTCCCAATTTATGTCTCTTCAAAATGGGAGAAGCATCTGATTAACAACAGGGGATTATCCTGGCAGCCTCACTTCTCTTGGAGGGCGTCTTCCTTTTGGGTTGTCCTACAGAAACAAGTCATGTTGATTGAAGAGAAAGCAATATCCTAATTGAGTAAAGGTTTTGGGCCAGTAAGGTATTTGGGAGGAATGCTTCTCAGCTAATTGTTTAGAATAGTCAATGTAGAAGAAATGTCGGTGGTCAGTGAGGTGGAAAACAGGATAGGAAAGGACAAAAGGATTTTTAAATTCAAAATTTAGGCAGCATAGAAAGATACATTCCTGGATTGATAGCTGGCATTATTATTTCAATTGTACCATAAGTTTCTTCAAATAAAAAATGAAGTATAGCACAGAAACCTCTTCTAACATCACTGTGACCTCCACTCCATAAGGTGTTCATAGATGAAATGTGAACTCTGGGTATATTTGTCTTTGATTACCTGAACTTGGGATCTCTTGAATTACGAGATAGTTCTGCTTAGCAAGGACATATATATTGACGTGCAAATAAGGTAAGACAGCTTAAAGGGAGGAAGCCCTTTAGGTTTCCTAAGGTGATTGAAACTACTCACCAGTTGAAATATGGAAACCAAAATAATTTTCGAGTTTATTTCACCAATAGCATTCTCAGAACATGGCATTGGTAGCTTTACTCTGCTTCCATGGTATCAGTTTGCCATGGATGCACTCTCTTGACTTTTAAAAGCATGAATCAGTTGCCGTGTCCTGATTGCAAAGAGGAGTAGCTCGGAGCTGATGCTGGTGCTAGGCTTACCAACGAGCTTGAGAAATGAGAAGGGATGTGGACCTCTTCCCTCCTGTGCTGGGCCAGTGAGCAATCTCCTCCTGGAAGAGACATTTTAGGAGGCAGCAAAGCAGGAACATTTTTTTTGGAGAGAACAAGAATCCAGGGCTCTGCTTATACCTCCATAGCTTCATATGCTGTGAGCAGAGTCAGCATTAGCTCAAGTTAATATGCTGTTAAGAGGTTTTATGAAGCAATTAATTCCTTAATATGTATAGAGGACATTATTCTGTGACTCACCAGTACTTCTTTTATGTAGTCCTTGGCTATAGCAGAAACACCCATGAGATAATAAAAAAGGATTGAAAGTATTGCACCTCTTGCCCTCTAATAACTTGTTCTTAAGCTGCTGGGTGATCATATTCTCTGCTTCAGAGGGAGAGTACCATAATTAACTTACACTGAGTGAGAAAATGTTATGGGACTCCTTCAAGAAAGCAACTTTTGGTCTCATGCTTCTGGTATTTTATGAAGTATTACCTTAAATGAAGAAAGATTTAGCAGAAAATCAAGATGCACCACTCAGGGCCACAAAAGATGTGGGCAATAATGGAAGAATATTGGGGTACTGAATGAAATGAAACACCAATTCCAGTACTATTTTTTTTCCTATCAGCTCTGTTACTGGTGAAGATGAAAATACCAACGGCAATAGTAAGACAAGAGCTGCCCTTGTGGAGGCTTATGCTGTCTAATGTTTTGTGCCAAGAGGACATTTCCAGCCCCATTTTCAAATGGTAGAGCTTGTCAAAACAGTCTGAATAATTCCCCAAAGACGCATTATTTTCCTGTAAGTGTCATGACAGCTTTGTGATAGATGCCTTCATTTTCATATAATAGTCAAAACAGCAAGAACATTTTCTATTTCTTCTTAATGAGCATGAGATTTTCAAAAGTCTTTGGTGTCCTGAAACTGCTCCAGTTAAATTCAAGATGTTTTCTGACTAGCTTAAATGGAATAAAGAAGTTAGGGCCACATAGAGCACTTTGGAAAATCCTACACTTCTTTTTCATGCATTATTCAATCCCTTTATGTGCTTATGCAAGCTCAAAGGGTGCGATACAAAATGCTCATATCCACACCCTTGTCAAAGAGTACTTAACAGCTAACAACCCTCTGCCAAAAAATCTGAACTATGGCTTAATTTAAGAACCATTCAATTTTGTCCTATTTCCTTATGGTAATTTTTAACAAAAGTAAATCACTGCCGACAAACACCCTTTTAACAATGGTATATTAATTGAATTAAGATGGGGAATAAAGGAGACATTACAGGCAGTTAAGTGTGAGAAAGCATGTTCGACACTGAATAATTAATTTTCATTCCAAGATAAAAATGTTGCCCATCGATTTACAACCCCTTCTGGCTATAAAGCCTTTTGGTGGAAACCTGATTCTTAATTATTGTCACAGGAATGCTAAGCTTGTCAAAAAGCTATTTCCATCGTGATGATCAGCCTTAACTGCTTGGAGCAATTTTTGTGCCATACTTAACAGCTGCTTCATCATTTGTTATCTTTTCAATTAAGCACTCTATTCCTACATGGCTCATAATCTCTACTGAAGAAAGAAACACTCACATGCTTACATACAAGTACATACTCTCCTCAGCATAAAACCTCAACAGCTGCCTGTCTCTGTTTCTCTTTATTATGCAGCAAAGAGTTCAAACATTTCTATGAAACACTAGTGGAATATTTGGACTGTTATGCGGCATGTACAGATACTCTCAAAATAACACAGAAGAAGGCTTCAAAGCATCACATCAGCATTTTCAGTTTATATAGTTTTATGTCCCACCATATTTCTGTCTGCTAAATGCACTCTGCTCCTTTCAGTGACAGAACTGAAAATAGACTGATTATGCCATTAAAAAGAGTAAGCAGAAACATGCTTCTCTCCCAAAACATTATAGTGGTCCATTTACTATTCTGAAACTAGATGTTTGTAAATTGTCCTTTCCTTGGTATAGATGTTGTTTTTCCCATGTAGCTGTTTTATTTGGAGGGTTTGTGAGATTGAATGCTTTTTGCCTGGATTAATTTAGCAGCAAGTAAAGGGGGCGGGATGTCAGCTGTCTCTCCTACAAAATGAGAAGGCAAAACAAATGAGGAAATTTGTCTTCCTCATCTGATGGCCTTAATTGCCAGGATGACAGTATCTCCTGTAAGTATTTTAGTTCTGCACACGCAAACCCACACAAGAAAATTTGCTGGTTCATTTGTTCACGATGTAAATCAATTCAAACTTAATTTGAGATACTTCATTTAGACTTCTTCTTTGAAGCAGTGATCTGTGGCAAATCTTGTTTGTGCAAAAGCAGAAACAGAAGTTAATAGGTATAGAGTGCCAAATTATGTTGCCAGACCAACCACTTTAATGAAGTTTTTACCTGCAGATTTGACTAGTAATCAAGGATGTTTGTAGAAAGGTATCTTGACAAGGTATTTAAATATTATTTGCTGTCAAGTGAAAACATGAATGTGTCTGTGAATTTGCCAAATTAAGAGTTGGGTACATGTGTGAAATAACTCTGTTATTCAAGTGCAGTGTGGAAGTTTTTCAGGGGATATTTATTTATTACCAACAGAAACCGGCACTTATGATATTATAAACAACTGTTCTTCATTAGAAACCTGATCTATCAATGAAATGCATGCTTAGCTCTGTTGCTGGAACTATTCAATTTTTTGTTGGTTTGGACTTTAAATGAATTTTTATGAAGGATTTTATATTGTACGTGTACCTTCTAAAATTAAAATGCTGTCATCAGGTTTATTTGGGCAGGACATGATGGTGGAATGGAACAGGAAAATTTAAGTCCTTTTGGCATATATTGTATACATGAAAGTCCTTCTTTACAGTTGTAATGATGATAGGCTAACCACAAAAGCATTTGTATTGTATTTTTAGGTTTTAAGAGCTCCACATGGAGAAAAGCATCCCTTTGAGCTACACAGTTTAAAAACACATAGCTCCACAAGAACCTGAACGGTACTTCTGACAATGTAGGCACTCTTGTTAATTTTTACTTTAATGTCATCAGCCTGTATGCAGAAAGAAACACATTTTCTACAGCCCTTCTGATGATTCACTGTACAGGGATACCAGCTGTGTCTGACAGTCCAGAGTTTCTCCACTACAAATTAAAACCAGACATATCTAAATTATTTTCCTTCAGCTTACTTAACCTAAATAACTTAATTCTAAATGTATTTGAAGAATCTGAATGCACTTGAACATTAAAATATCCGGTACTGAATACTGAAAGGACAAAGAACTCAAATAAAATCAGTATATTTTTGATCAGCCTTTTGTGCCTGTCACTGAGACAGAAGATGTCTAAGGCTAGCCGGTGGGAGTCACTAGTGGAAAACTGGCATTGCATGAAGACCACAACTGTTTTGGGTTGGCCTAGAGGCTCAGCGAGCCTAAAGCATTTGCAAGACTTCTTCAAGGCCATTTCGCAATCTGCACTGAGTCATGGGCCAAAGCAAAAGCTGCAGTGTGTGCTCACCCGCCTTTGGCCTGCTTGGCAATAGGAGGTCCCACCCCAATCACTCAGACAAGGGATGAACCTGGGCAGGTCTCAGCCCTGCCAGCAACTGCTGATGCAGGGGAAGGAGGTCATCCACAGCAGTGGAATGAAAGAGAAATACCAAAGAGATGTACAGAGACAAAGACCTACAAGAGGAGAAGATACTCCATATAGCCATTGGGTATTTTTACGTATTTTTTTTTTCTGGGCAATGGTCTAAGGGAGTGAATGAGTTTGGTCTGACACTGGGGCCAGGCAAATGGTGTGGCACTGTGGGAGTACCTCAGGGCTCTGCTCGGTGATGCAGACTCAGCTGGCATTTTCTGTAGTTACAGACTAGATGGGTTGAGCTCTGCTTGCCTCTTGTTCTGCTTTTCCGGCCAAGAGGTTATTTCACCTGGGACAAAGCTGCACTGGGTGCTGGCCACCATGCTTGTTGTAAGGGGTGGAATGGTCCAGGAACCACTCTCTGACCCTGGGACAAGCTAACCGGGCTCCTCTTCCAGATTCTGTCTGGGCTTGTTCTCTGTCCTGCCCTGCCAGGGTGTTACTCTTTAGACATGCTTTTCCTTTCACTAAATAGAAAAGCTTTGCCCATTCTTTAGGATAACTGGCAAGAGGACTAAGGTCTTTGTTCTCTGGTCAGAAGAAAAGTTTTCCATTGTAACTCCTTTTTTAATGATTTTACATTAATCTCCAGTTCTGCAACTGATTGCTATCATCACCTGTAGTCCTGAGCTCAACTTTCAGTCTGTCTTTGTTTCTTTTAGGTTTGATTATAAAATGCACCACTTCTTTAAAGGGTTTAATGTTATTACCCTGTGAAAGATAGTGAGTTGCGTGTAAGTTATTCACAGAATTGGGACATGGGGCTAAAAACATTCTTATTGATTTGGTCAAAGCTAAGTCTATTCATATACTTGAGCCACAGAGGACTCCATCATATAATGTATTTGTACATGTGACATGGGCTGCTGTAAGCAAAAAAAAAGAAAAGAAAAGGTTTTAGAAGGCTCATCTGACTTAAAGTGTTTCTGTCATGCTTTGAAACGCTGAACATGAGGCTCATCTGCTGAGTCCAGCTAAGGATCTGGCCCAGCGTTTGGCATCTGTGGGAGATGGTAGAAAAAGCAGTGGGTGAGAGCCTACGGTTCTTGAATGCCTCTGGTCAGACACTGCTGTCATCTATTACGTATGTAACATCCTGAAATACGTGGATTTACGTGCTAGCCCTGGAGAAGGATAGAGGCATTCAAGAATTGCTGTATACAGACAAAATGCATAGCCCACACTCTTAGTTGTGTGTGTAACCACAGAAATGTCTTCTGTGTATTTCTCTACAATGCACAGAAAAGTGCTATTATTCAGTGGTACTTTTCACTTAACATAAAAATAAAATAAAATTCTAGAATACAAATAATTTCTACTCAATGGCATGTAGAAAAGCTCAAAATAGATTTCTTCTTGAACAATGTCTCCCTACATATTATTTCACATCCACTGAAAAGTAAGATTAAGAGCACAAAAACATTTATGGCATCAAGAAGTCAAAGAATTCAAACAAGAATTCCTACAGTATTGGAATAACAGATGTGTTGAGATATTCCATACCTGTGAAATACTCATGTAAAGTGATGTAGCTTGTCCTGAGATATTAGGAAGGGAAATATGGAAGAAGGTGTTGCCTTATACATCTCTTTCTCTCAACATATATGCACATAAATTAATTTGGGGCCAGTGTATAGGCAGAGATAAAGGGAGAAGGGAGGAAGGTGTGACCTCTCTTTGTTAGGTTTTATAATAAGATAACAAACAAGAAGGTCGGTGGGTGGAGCTTTTCCTTGGAAAGTATCTATCAGTCAGAGTCATTCCAAATACAGGAGTTGGTAGGAAGAAGAGGTTTTAACTGTGTAGACATCTGCCAGGAGAGTAATATGTCAGGATGCACTGAACGTCTGCCAGGTTCTTGGAAAGCATTTTGTCAATATTTTGATAAGGAAACCAGAGATATGTGTCTAAATTTGGGAGGAGTGGCTAAAAGGTTGCTGAGAAGGGAGAAACTGTGAAATGATAAAGATTGCAAGTTGTAGTAAAGGGGCATAAAATAACAACAAGAAAAGAAAAATTATTTCAGGAAAGAAATGTCAATATTGCAGAGAATTAGAAGGCTGGTCTTAAGGAAAAAAAGAATCAAAGATTGAAAAATGGTTTTGAGAAAACAAATGCAAATCATCTCCTGTGGAGGAAAGGTAGCGAATTTAGTGAGAGGATGAGTGCATTAACATGTTGCTTCTAAGATAAAAAATGTGGGCAATTTGGAGAGACATCCCTAAGAAAAACATCTCAGCTGTGGAAGGAATAACAAAGCTGAGCACAATGATTTCTGAGACTTTTCCGGGTAGATCTATGAGTATACTTCCATCTGTACCCTTAAGTTTCTTTTCTTGCATTGTTCTTTGTCTTGGCTCCAATCCTGGAAAAAAATCAATTGAAATAAAATCTTAAATTATATAATAAGAAAATTTTTAGCTGAAGGTTATGGCTTTTCCTCATAGGACCCAGAGCTGGCATTGTCCTTGACATCAAAGACTGTTATGTACTGCATCACGTTCAGATCTGTCCCCAGACCACCTTCTTTAACTGACTTTCTCTAATACAAATACAGAACCACTTAGGTCTGCCCAGGTGCATGCTCCTTTTCTGTCTTTTAGAGTCCCAGCTGGGAAGATATTTTACAAGTTTAGCTCAGGCTGGGGTGGTGGAAATCCCTGTCAACAGCCATCCTGCTGTGTCGCTCCATGAAGTCAGCCTGGGTCGGAAAGGGCTGGCATTACCATGGCAAAAACAGTGACTGAGACCTGCAGCACCGAAGCAGAGTTTTGGCACCGCAAGGGAAGACCAGGCACCACCACCTAGTCCTTCCTTTCCTTCTGCTGGAAATACGAGGCAGCACATATATAAAGCTTGCCAAAACTAAACATTAAAGTGTACAGGTTTCTTCCTTGAGGAGAGAATGAGGAGGAGGCTGAAGGACTTATGAAAAGTTTTGTTCACATTGCCTAATATGCTCCTGGAAGGTGCTTATATACCGCAGTAAAGAAGGAAGTACAATTGTTATTTCTTAGGATTGTATCATATCCTTATTTATTCTTATTTTTTTTTATCAGAGCTCAGTTTGTCTCTCAGGTTTTGCCTATAATGTCTTGTATCTCCCCTTCTGTTCTAATTGTTAAGACCTTTATGCTGTTGAGATCTTTCTTTAAAGAGCCTTTGTTTTATGTAATGTTAGCTGAGAGCTCAGCCACCATGTTCAGTGGTAAGGAATTTTTTGCAGCAAAGGTGCCAAGCCATTGCTTCTTCGGGATTTCTCTCTTCTTTTTCTTTATTTAGTTGTAGGGTGAAGTACCATACTTGCAGAAATGGAAATAAAAGACCCCTGATTGTAAGTGGCTTGATTATGTGTCTTTCTCTGCACTAGAGAATGTGTCATCTGCTAATACAAAGGGTGAATCTGCCTCAGTAAAAGGAATGTAGTTTCTGGGATCTCAAGTCAATTTACTGCTGCCTTTTGGCTCCCATCCAGGGAAGCATTAAGGAATATGCTTAATTGTAAGCATGTGAGCAAATGAGAAGTCCTATTGATTTGCTTATGGTTCAGGTTGTGCCTAAGTGCTGTGTTTGGTCAGTGCTTTAATTCTACTTTTAGAAGACAGTTTCTCCTTTCTGTTAGGTGTTAGACACAATGGAGAAAATCCTCAGTATGAAGCAAATGTTTGCTGGCCAGGACAGCCTCACAGAGAGTTAGGGGGTGCTGAATTGGGCTGGCCAAAAGAACTGCAGAGACAGAAAGGAGAAAATGATGAAAAAAATAAAAGGAGAGACAGGAGTTCAGGGAGAAAGTGAGGAGGGAGATAGAGTCATGAACAGTCACCTACTAACCGACTCTGCCAGTGTACTCTGGCAGGTCTCATTGCAGGGGGTTTATATAGCAGTGATCACCTAAGTCCTGGAAGTCCCCTATGTGTGAGAGCAATACAAAGGCAATAGCATCCTTTGGAAGAGAATTAGCTGTTTTTAAGGCTCACCTTACCTGAGAGCTGCCACAGGGATGCAATGGGCTCCACCAGGCTTGCCATAAGTACCTGGTGTTGGAGGATTTAATTGTTTTCATTACAACATTTGAAAAACCTGGTAACAGGAGGGTTGGGGTAATAGGCCCACAACAGGTGTAATTTAATAACTTGCACAATTTTGTGGGGGCCTATAGGGCACCTGCTATACCTGAAGGAGATAAACCAGGCCTCTATAGAGGCAGTGAGGAACCTTGTGTACTGTAATCTACACAGGTCCTATGCACTTCTGCTCAGCTACATGCCCTCAGTGGCATGTATCACAAAGGGATATTAGCAATTTCAAGAAGCTAAGCTCAGACCATCCAAAACCGATACAGAATATTCATCACTACTGCAGTCTAATTTGGATTGTCCCTTGTACAGCTGAATTAGCTAAGAGTTGGATATACAGGAATAAGCTTTTGCTGTGATTGCCTCGAGCCTTCAGAGAAATGAAACAGTGTGCAAAGCTGATAATCAAGATGCTAGGCCTGTTAAACCAGAACAAATAGAGTATAATAACCAAAAGGAGTCATTTTCATGGGCAAACCTCACAGGAGATTTCCTCTCCATGTCCCACTTCCACCTCATTTTATAACCCAAACCCAAACAGGTACTATATTTTTTCACAAGTTACTGACATCTTGCTATCTTCCCAGGCACTTCTAGTATTATCCTTATGTAAGATCATAACCCCTTTACTCTAAAATCTGTTCAAACAGAATAATAAGCAGTTTAATTATACACTTCCATTCTCTGCCTAGGTGACAATAATTTTTAATATTTCAGGAGTGTATGGAAGTGTTAGCTAACACCAGCACCCATGTTTCTGAGTGATACACAAACACATCTAGATGAGATTCATTGTTTTTGAGTGCACGCCAAAAAAAAAGCATGGGAAAAAGGACAGACACATAAATATATAAACTCAAAACACAAATAAATGTGTTACATTGCACAACTGCAAGTGGACAACATAGACAGGAATGGTTTCTCTTAGTAATTTTGACTGAAAGGGTTTTGAAGATTTGGCTGAAGAAACTCTAGTTATAGGCCTTAATTTTTAATGAATCTTGGAATACTTTTGAAATTTCAGAAAATGGGAAAAATATTAATTTTGGGCCAATATTTAAAAAAAGTAAGTGGGGAATCTTGATCACTGATGGGTATTTAGCCCAGCATTAGTCTCAGGGAAAACAGTGAGAATGCAGTTGTAAAATGCAATCAATGAATGAGTAAAGGAAAGGAGTATAATCAATGTTAGTCAACACTGTTTTGTGGCAGTAGGTCCTGAGCGACGTACCATTTTCTCAAATTTAAATATATATATGTGATCAACCTCTGTGAAGACAAGTATACTCTGATTTTTAAACGCATTTGATTTAGTAAAGCATGATGGTCTGATTAAAGACCAAACAGTCTATAGAAATGATGAAGTATGGACTAAATGGACTGTGAACTAACAGGTCACAAAAAATAAGTGTCATTTGAAAAAGGGGAATGACTAGATTGAGTCTCTAAAGCTGGAAGAAACTTTGATTCAGTTTAACACTTTTTCAGGGTACCTACAGATATAGAATGATTGTTTAAAACATTTGTGGATGATGCAAAGATTGACAAAATGGAAAAGAAATTAATTAGGACAGAGAAACGTAGCCTGGTAGTTTGGCCAGCATCACTTGGTAAAATAACTCATACAACAGACCTTTAAATAGAGTCAAAAGCAAAACTAGGAACTGGAATGCAAGATACAGGACAGGAGACTGTCCTAGAAAGACGTGACTATTGAGACTAGAGGTCAAAGTTAGTCTTAATCAAGAGATAACATCCAAAGATGGTGAGCAGGGGCTTGGAGATGGCTTCCATGTGTGGTTTCAATGAGACTAGTTCTGGTGGAATCTTGCTCCAGGATCCTCACTTTAAAGAAGATATTGAAAAATTTGGGCTTTTTTTTTTTTTTTTTTTTTAAAAGGATCTTAAAAATTATTCTAGGGCTGAAAAGGTTGGGATACAATGAAAGGCTTAGAAGATAGTGTAGAAAATAAAGTTTAGAAGTGATCTGACTGCCATTTCTAAGAAGCTACGGGAATTGATATTGTTGGTTGCTAAGGGATTTTCTTATTTAGTAACAAAATCAGAAGCAGACAAATCTAAAGAACTAAGGAATATTTGGGCACAGTAAGGAAAAATAAACCATGAAGTAAAGTGATCACTGAAAGCAATGACCATGGCAAAAAGACAGAGTCCACAGCTCTGAGTATTCAAGTTGAGATCTGTCCTAAAATGCTCGGTTCTTTAACTAAATGAAGATAACTGGGTAACTAATTGCAAATTGGGTAACCAAATGCAAACAGTTGCATGGAATCAAGTGGTATGTATTATATGGTCCAAAAGGTGTCCTTTTATTGGCTTTGACCTCTGCCATGAGTGCTAGTGCAATGGTACTCTTTTACTTGAATATGACAGATCTGTTTTTAAATTTAGAAAGACACTTATTTCCATTTTCAGTGAAATTTGAAACAATCTGGGAATATTTGTGAAGAGCTCTATTTCAGTGTTTATTCTTAACATCAAATTTCTAATCTCCTCTATTAGTTGATATTGATAATGTTATTGATAATGACATTATTTCATTTATAGTTGGGAACCTAAGGCTACATGTCCGAATTCTTTTGGGCTATATTGCTTTAAGATGAAATATTTTTTCTAACAGCAGCTTCCTTTCAACAGTGTAATCTCTTAACCAAGGAGACAGACTCCTCTTAAATTAGAGTGTCTTATTTGCAGGGTGAAGTTCCTGTTGTCTGTAGAAGATATGGCAAGTAATCAGTACCTCTATAACTGGCCTGGAGATAGAGCTAATACAATCATTTGCCTTTCTTTGGTCATTTAAATGATATCTTAATGCTAGTGCAGGCACCACAAACACAACCTCTGGGCTTGTGAATACTAAAAGTGTTTTAAAAACCAGATATTTTTCGTTCTGAACAGCTATTGAACTTTAGTTTGAGGTCTATTTGCCCAGCTGCAGATTTTGCTTTTTTATCAGAAGGATACATCTTGTGTCAGTGTAATGGACTGTGTCAAATGTGGTCTGACACACACTAAGTAAGGAGTAATACTCTCCAGGGCATGCCTCCAGCACCTGAGAAGTAGGATATGTTGTAGGAAACATGTCCTGAAGTATAGGATTTTAATCACAGACAAGAGATAAATTTTCTGGACAAAATCAAAGGTGAATGAAATGGTTCAATGTTTTTAAAATCTTACTTTGGGATAAATGAAAACATCTTTCATCCTCTTCAGGTCAGAGGCTCATTTGGTTGAGAATCAGATTAACTTCACTTAAATCAGTAAGACTGTGCCATTTTTCATCAGATGATAACCTTGATTGTCTTTTTCATTGATTGAATTTGGTTTCACATATGAAAGGAACCAAACTGGTAACTGAAAATTCATCTCTTTTGGGTCCCGAGTCTTAAACTGATTTACATGAAGATTAAAAATCTTCAATTAGATTTAAAGCTCAACTCAAGAATGTAGTTCTGTATGTCTAAGGGCCAGACTACCCAAGATTGATTGCTCAAGATGACCAAAATCTGTGAATTTTGAAAGGACCTTAAACTCTTCTCCACAGGACTGAGACACCTACTTTGCCTTAAAAACCTTCTCTGTCCTACTTGCTGAGTATCCATATCTTAATTTTCCTGAACACGTTTGAAAAATGTTGTCCCAAGGATATTTCTAAAAATGATTTAAGTACCCACTTATTAACTTTTTTAATTTCTATGTTGTTTACCATTCTAAAATCAAAATCAAAGTGTGTCGTTCAACAATTAGGGGCTTAGAATAAATATTTAGGGCACAAAGTTTTAACTATACTTTAAAACTTAGATGGGCACCTACATCCTGAAGACTTTCATGACGTTTGGCACTTTACTCTCTAGGTTTCACTGAAAATCTTCACCCCAGGAAAAAGTGTTAAATAATGTTATGTTTAATTAGGAAACAACCAGCTGCAGAATGGGCTGAAATCACAAGTCATCTCACCTGTAGTTCTTCAAGATGCTGAAGGAATATAAGTTAAAGCTTTCAATGGCACCTGTTGCTAAAGAACCTTTTATCTGCTGCCTTCAACTACTAATTTTGACTATAAGCTTCTTTATAAAATATAAACATCCTTTATTTCCCTAGGGTCTTCTAAAGAAAAATACTTTTTTTTCCTGTATCAAATTCTTATTTCATACCTTGTAGCCATTTAAATTAAATCTTCCAATAACTTTATTACACTGTCATTGGTGTTAATTTACATGGGGGGTAGCTAGTTACAGCTATACAGCTATTAGGACAAATGAGCATCATGCTGTATGTGCTGTCCTCAGAGATGCCTTTGATAGTGCTGGGAATTACAGATCTGGGTGTGAAAGACAATTGTCTCTCAGAGATATTGATTTGTTTGCTGTGAAACCTTTTAAATTGCTAAACGCAAAGTGCTAATAGCCACAGAAGCATAAGTAACCCTATTTTTCTACCCGTTGATATGGCAATACCTGTTCCTAGGAAGACCATATTGCACAGGCTACCTCAGTCAGCCTTATAGCACCCCTTTCACTTAAACTCCCCCATACAGCAGAGTGCAATCCTTCTTTCATGCATTTTCAACACATTATCCTTCTTTTGGGGTAGTTCATGGCCAAGATGTGTGTGTGTGAAGGGTTGCTTTTAAGCACCCACCCCAAAAAACAAGAGGCTGGTTGTTGAAATTCACAACCCTGAATGTTGGGTGTCTGGCAGAGTCCATATGTGGCGGTGACTTGACTAGTCATTTTGGCTTTCAACTAATCCCACGTTCAGAGCCTCTGCTTTCAGTTGGGCTCTTCTGGCCAGAGGGTACCAGTACACTCTTACGGAGGAGGAATGGGCTGCTGTTTCCAGCCCAGGACCATGGAGCAGGCCATGAGAGGGAGCCCTGGAGACCTCAGGGCTGCTCTGAGCTGCTGAGTGAGTTCCTGTCCCCATGATGCCACCCTGGTATTGGGCACTTATGGTCCAGTGGGAACCTGTGTAGTTCCAGTCCTGCATCAGGACAGTGAATGATGGGAACTAGGGCAGCAAGTGCAAAAGCATCCAAAAGCTTGTTCTCCTTTCTCCACCAGCAGGTTACTCTCCTGACCCTGAAGTGGATTTAGAAGCTTTTCAGATCAGTAATTACCAGTATGAATCCAATAAGTTGCATCTCATGCCTCAGTGGCAAATGCATATCTCACTCTAATGTTTGTTGTCAGTCCTCAAGGTATGTCTCACAACACCCAAAAATCTTTTACTTCTTTCCAGTTATCCTCTTTTACCAAATGAGGGGCAGAAACATCTATATTAGTTGCACTGCCAGCACAGGAAGATTCAGGTATGGAGATAATGAGGCTGTTTCCATCTAAGTCTTTCCTCAGATGGTGTTATAGACTTTCTGCATCAAAGTTACCTGATGCATTCTGAAAAAATGCTCCTCCAAATGACATAATGAAGAATTCAAAATGAGCTGTATGTATCATTTGCATTCAGGAAAATCTTTAGTGAAAATCGCCTACAGCTTTCTCTCTCTTTGAGCAGCACACTAACATGATCCAAAAGGAGTGCCTTAATTATGGTAATTATAGGATTTAAAATTCATTAAATAAAATATTGAGGCTATTCAAACTCAGATTTTTGAAGGATTATAGTGTTTGACAACACTATGAAAGGTTTAAGTGCGTAGTTTAACTGCCAGAATTGGTTTGTGTTTTGCCCTCATTACTCAGCATGAAAAACATGTTTTAAGTGGAATCTGCAGCCCACTTTCAACTGTCAGTCCAAATATGTCTATTCACAAGCTGAGAAACTAGCACGGCGCATGATGCTCTGGTGACACCCATCAAGCAAGAACAACTCGTTGGTTTCAGCATAACTATTTTCACTCCATCTCACATCAATTCATGGATTTCTATGGTTCGTTTTTAAAAAAAAAAGAAAAGGAGCCCTCTTCTGAAGGGTGGGCAGTGGCTTAAAATGGCTAAAGTCAGAAGTAAAAGATAATGCCTGGCTTTCAGACTCTGCCTTTCTGGCATTGACTGTGTTACAGTGGAGTGGGGCTCATAGGAGGCAGGTACTGGCTTTTCCTTACCTGTATCCCCAGGGAGCCTCTAGCCAGTAGAATAGCATTATATTTTCACAGTTCCTGGTGTTTGTTAGGCAAAATCAAGGGAAAGAGAGAAAAGTAAAATTCCCTCTGTGCTTAAGTTCCCAGAATAGTCTCTTGTTCATGGAGAAAATAACCCTCAGAGGTGGGTCATATGCTCCCAGAGGGTCAGCCCAGTACTGAGGATTGGTTTATCCTTAATGTCACAGGTGTGCACTGAGTAGTCCAGGGAAATGCTCTGCTCTCCCAATTCTCCTGTAGGGCAAAGCAGTTTTGTTCTGGCCTTGTACAAACTGCATGCTTCTGCTCTTTATGTTTCAGCCTCTCCCCTCCACTCAGTGCTGCTCTTTCAAGCCTCAGCTCTGACTCACTGTAAAATACCCACATTCAGCTTGCAAAGGGAAAGTTTGACTTTGGTGGCACTGGTATCCCAATGCCTAAGGACCTTTTCAGTTATTCCTGTTACTCAGTGCCTCATTTGTTTGAAGTGCATATGGTGCCCATGTACATCAGGAAACCAGTGACTAAGTGCATTGATGTAAATGGAACCACACTAATATAAAACCGGTGCATGTAAGACCAGAATTAGGATCTTAACTGTTGAAAATAGAACATTAGAATTACATTTATGATAGATATCTTTGTGGTGAAGGAGGTTTTGTTTCTTTGCAGTACCCATCTGTCACAATAGCCACCGACAGAGTGAGGCTAGATCTGATTCATGACCACTATATTTAAGATCAGTCCATCTTTCCCAAGCAGAGTGCAAGAAGCAAATTTTTAGTACCTACCTTCAGATTATTTTGCAACACAAAGCAAAGTCTCTAAGGACAGCTCAGATTCAGAAGGGTGCCTTAAAATGCCTTGTGTCCACCCATCAAATTCTCTTCATTTAAGGCTTGAGTATTACAGCTTGGGTCCCGGCTCTCCAGGAGTTCTAGCCCTGCACTCAAGATCAGAGACGCATTGGATGCTGCATGGATATAAAAAGCAACAGGTTTGAAATCAACAGCAAAGCCTGTGATGATGACAATGTCCACATGAAAGCCACTCCTGGGAACCAAATATATATTACCAATGTATGGCAGTAGTTGCATAGGTGTGGCACAGCTGTGTACATACAAACTGAGCATGCCTAGAAAATACAAGTTATCACAAGAATGATATGGTGTGTCGACATAGAGCCAAAGCATGGCATTGGCTAGAAAATAAGGAACAGAAAGCATTCTTAAATGCTTTTACAGCTTTTTAGCCAAGTAAACCATCAAACTTACTGAAAAATAGATGATTTCTTCTAGAAAAATCCAAGAGAATGATAAATTTCAGTAGGGATATGCAGAAACAGTTCTTCAAACTGAACACTGCATTACCACTTTTTGTAGGTGGATGAACTTTCCTTAAGTCATTTGTCATGCTGTGCTTATTTCTATGAAAGGAAGTTGCTCATTAGGATATTATCTCAGCACTTTTGCAAAGAGGAGTCCACACAAAAAGAAAGAAAATAGAGGTTCTGTCTATAATGGTCTCTGTCTACAGTGTTCCCATAGGTCATGTGTGAGCATGAGCTCAAGTTTGCAATACTATGGGGCTTGGTCCAACTGTGTCCACCCACACTATTTGTGGCATTTGAGTTCCCTTCCCTGCTCCTCAGTTCCTTTGGGTAACAGACTCACTCCTGCCCTGATGCAGGGGCTAGCCAACATGAAGGTGATGTGAGAGATCAGGGAGCATGATCATGGTGTGAGCCCAGCCTTGGAGCTGCCACAAGCATCAAGAGGCACGGAAGAAAGGGGTAATAATTTTCTCCAACCAGGAGAGGGCAGAAACTTCATTGTGCGGTAGTATGAAATCATATGTGCACATCCAGAGGCTAAACTCATGCCTGATTTCCTGAAACCCTTGACATTTACTGCCTATGTAAGTAATGGAGGACCCTTTTTCTGGTAATCCTCATGTTCATTGGAATACTTTCCTGAAAGACTGCAACCAGAGATCCATTCTCCTGCTCTTCATTTTCACATCTATTCCATGCCAGGTACCTTTCATAATCCAGCTGCTTCTCGCCAGATCAGTAATTTTGTTTTCTCTTCTGGCAGACAGGTCCTCAGAAGCCTTGCCAAAAATATCCTAAGTCCCAGGTTATTTTTAAAAGGTGCAAAAGTGGAGAAAAATCAAAGTGAATCCAAGGTAAGTAGTTTGTATTCCTCTCTAATTTCAAATTCTGTAATAGCTCAATGGTAGGGTAAAAATCTTGAAAGCGAATGAGAGTTCAGAGAAAACATTTTCCATTTGAAAAGAAATAAAGGAAAGAAACTATTTGAAATTGCTTCATTTCAGGAAAGAGCAGAAGGCCAAGCTTCTTTCCAAAACATCATGGACAGTCCTTCATTGTATTGGCATCTTAAGGAGAATACAGTGTATGAGCTTTTGTAACTGGTTTTGAAATACTAGTTTTGGTTTATAAGTTGCCATGCTGAACTCAAACCCAACCGAATTGCTGCTAATGGGTGAAATGAGTCTCTTCAGTTTGCAGCAGAGAGATGTCAACACTGCAGCTGGAACTAATCATAAGTTGTCATCATGACTGGAAGTAACTGAAACTTTTCTTGAATGTAGATATCTAGGACTGAACAGACATGAAAACTAATTCATCCTCTCACACTTAATATCTCATTTCTGCAAGCAAACAAGAAAGAGGGCAGAAGTTCCATTTCACAGGACATTGGGAAATTTTGACATTTGTCTTCATGTGGATTACAAACAGAACTTGAAAATGTCAACATTTTCAGTGTAAACAAAATAAATCATTTGCTCTCAATTGGAATGTTTCATTTCGACAAAATCTAAACATTCAAGTTCTTTTTCACTCCTTCAGGAAAAGTATTGGGATACAGTATCATTCATAAGTTTCATCCCTACGATGAAAACCAAGACTATTTCATTCTGAGGACATTGAAAAATGAACTTCCTCCCTTCAAATAAACCTCTGCTGAAGTTAATGCAACTTCAGGGGGTGTTTTGACTTAACCAAGTAGAATTTCCTTAGAAAATGCCACTATCAATATTTTCCAGACTGCATATCTCCTTTGAGAAACTTCAGCAGTGCTCCACGGGCAGGTATGTAAGGATGCCATTTATAGCGCCATCTACGCTACTTTGAGACCTGTGGGTAGGTCCCTTCTTTGATTTCCAGTTCTTGTCAATGAAAGGACAACTCAAACACTTTAAAGAAACTTTTCCAAAAGCCCAATTACAGTTATGAGTTGTAGATTTTTGAAGTTCTGCCCCCCCTCCAAATCATGTGGTTATTTATTTGAAATTGTATTTATCTTTAATATGCTTGGAATACTTTGGACAGGTTGTGTACTCCTTACACTCCACCTGCTTACCTCATAGAAGCATGGACTACACTCCTGCCTTTCAGTGTTTCTGGTACTCACTTTTAAAGATTACTCCTTGAAAAAATGAAAGATTTAGGAAACAATTAAAACTGTTTTGCCCACACTGGAAAAGAAAATAAATTTTATGAATATTGAAAACATCAAACATTCAAATATAAAGAAAGACTCTGTCCTGGGTTTGGCTGGGGTAGAGTTGATTTTCTTCCTAGGAGCTGGTATAGTGCAGTGTTTTGGATTTAGGATGAGAATAATGTTGGTAACAAACTGATGCTTTAGTTGTTGCTGAGCAGTGCTTATGCTAAGTCAGGGACTTTTCAGTTTCTCATACTGCCCTGCCAGGGAGTCGGCTGGGGGTGCACAAGAAGTTGGGAGGGGACACAGCTGGGACAGCTGACCCCAATTTACCAAAGGGATAGTCCAGACCATATGACATCATGCTGAAAAATAGAACTGGGGGGTGTTGGCCAGGGGGTGGTGGCCCACTGTTCGGGGACTGGCTGGGCATCAGTCAGTTTGTGGGGAGCAACTGGGTTTTATTTGCATCACTTGTTTTTCTTGGAATTTATTTCTCTTTCTTTTTGTTACTTTCCTTTCCATTACAATTTTTAAAAAAAAATTAATTTAATTTAATTTAATTTTTTAAATTTAATTTTATTTCAATTATTAATCTGTTCTTATCTTAGCTCATAAGTTTTCTTACTTTGACCCTTCCAATTCTGTCCCCCATCCCACAAGGGAGGGAAAGTGAGCAAGCAGCTGTGTGGTGCTTAGTTGCTGGATGGTGTTAAACTATGACAGACTCTCTAAAACAATTGTCAATAGGAAGAAATTTCAATTTACACAGACTAACTAGCTTTGAGACCTGACTAAGCAGTGCGGACAGAGGGATTCTCCTCCAAATACCTGCTTAGGGGTTGCAAAATCAAACATGATCACATAATTTCAGTGGTGTAGCTATTAGGGTTCCTGTTGTGATAATGTCTTTTAGCTGTGATGGTCTAAGGCTATAAATAAAATAAGTTACTTAAGGAAAGATCACACTTTCATTAGCCTTATTGCTATTGTTGGGAAAAGGATGCTTGTTGAAACTGAAGACAAACCTTTGGGATATGAAGGAGGGACAGCATGTTTTGCGACTTGTTTTTTTTCCATCTGTGTTTGGTAAAAGAAAAACCAATTCTCTCTCCCTACAGACCTACCTTACCAGTATCCTTCATAGGACTTTAACCAAAATTTGGATTTTTAAGAACTAAGTCTAACTAGTTGCATTTGTGGCTGCTACTCAGATGAAAATGAGCACATGTTTTGATTTAAGGAATAATTTGTGGTGGTGATCACTATGAACTTTATATCACCATTGGTACCAAAGAATACGACCTCTTTGTTTGAAAGTATACCTCAGAATAAAAAGTGCATGAAGATTTTTTTGTCTTCTGTCTGGCTCCTGTTCTGTGTTGTAGCTTGGGGAGCTCTGCAGAAAAATCACAAATGAAAGTTTGATTTTATCAGAGGAATGGGAGATTTGCAATGCATGTCCCCAAGGATAAAACTGCATCTCATTTAAAAGAAAATTAATTTTTTTCCTAGGGCTTTTAAAACTATTATTGCCTTCTCAAGCTTCCATTCAGGCAAGAGTAAAAGAAGGCTAAATAATTGTCTAGAGTCTTCAAATCCAAGTGCTCCAATGTCTCTCCTCTCAAGCTGCCTTTCAATAAGTGGCATTTCTACCACTTTGCCGAGCAGACCAATGCAGAGAGGGTCTGCAGACACAAAAAAATGCTGTGCACTTGCCAGGTGGCTTGATTTTGTTATTCTTAGGGACACAGCCCTTCCCTATTTAAACTCCTGGGAGCCATTGGTGTTGAGCAACACAATTCATTTTGGTAAAGGTATCAGAATTTGGCCTGCAATCTGCTCAGGGACTACACATACAAATACCTTTGTAAGTCTGTGGGCTTTTTCTTCCAGTCTCACACCAATGCTTTGCATCTCTTACAACGACAAGCAAAAAAGACAGAAATGTCAGAGAGCTCAGAAATCCATGAGCGGTTTTATGTGACTTCCACACTCTCTTCTCCCTGCATGTGTAACAAGTTAAATAAGAAATGTAAAAGGAAAAGGAAAAGGAGCACTTACAAATGCCCTGTTGAGGCTCAGTCTAGTTTTCCTCCTCTCATCTGCCTTTTCCAGAATGATTCCTGAGGGGAAAAAAGCACTTAAAATACACTCTTGGTCCTGACCCAAGTCCCACTGCTTCCTCATTCCTCTGATGATCAAGACAAAAAGCACTTAAATGGGCTCTTTGGGACAATTCATGCACCTCCTTTCTCTCATCTACCTTTATGCTCCAGGAGGTAAAGGTGCTTGAAAGGAACGGTTTTGTTGATACTCAGCTCAGTTTCCTTGTCCCTGCCCTGCTCATGTTTTCAGCTGATTGGGTTTTGCAAGTCTCCTCCTCCCCGACAAAATAAATCTCACGGCATATGATATCATGCTAAAGATCTTGAACTGAATGTTACCTTATGCCTTTCATTGCATTAACGATTGCTGCGTGGGGGAGATACGGATTTTGCAATGACCCAGTAAAGTAGCTGGCATGTCATTTTCTGCTTCCTCTTTGTAGCAAAGATATATCAAGGTATTCAAAATATTAAAATTACTCTTTATTATGCACTGAACCATTGGCCAGGAGCAAATTCAAGTTTGTGAAATTATATAAAGGCCGAGATTATTCTAAGTGCTCTGGTGTAGTGATGGTGAAAGGTGAGGCAAACAGCACAACACAGAGGCTAGTTGCAGGACTCTGGGGCTCCCTTCAGTTGCTGAAGCAAAGGCATCTGCTACCACTGAAGTGCCTTCAGGTATTCACCCCCTCCAGCTGCCAGTCCAACAGATTCCAGGACTCCATAGGTCTGCATCCCATCTGCCAGCATATAGCATATCCCAGATACTCTTGGGGCATTTAGGGGCATAAGATGTTTGGGCAACCTCACTGAGCTCTGAGCTGTTTCCATCTGCCTGCAGAGCACCAAACTCTTCTTTGCAAAGGAGAGCTTAGATAGATATGGCTAAGAAGTAAGAAGAAAGCTCACTTTCTCCTGCTGATGGTTACATAAGAAAAAGGGGACAGGAAATCAGGAAATACCACCAGAAAAAGCTTTGCAGTAAAATTGGATTGTCAGCCATTGGAAGTAGAATGAGGAAGAAAAGAGAATATTTCAGTCAGTTTTGTTCTTTTCATCACAGTATTTTTAAGCAAAACTCATTTTTTTTTACTTAAAAAACCTAGTTGCAGACAATTCCAATCAAATCAAAATCAGAATCAATCTAATCTAATCAATAAATAGAAATGCATCACACCATGTTCATGGCCCCAAAAATTCCCGTTTTATTAGAGTTTTCACTGAAAACAGTATTTTAGAACCAGCTCTACCAAAGAGATCATGTCCATGCCATCCTGCCTCACTGGAAGAGAGAGATCTGAAGGAAACTGTGTTCAAGAGAAACATCTCCATGGAAGGGGGAGACTAAGCAGCAGGAAACCATGCTGTGGGAGTGAGACTTTAACAGCCACGAGCTCTTTCTGTGTGAGATGCACAATGCGTCACTGTCATCAACACAGGACAAGGTTGGTTCAATACCAAACTGTCCTCCCTTATGGCTTCAATTAAGAAATTAACATTGCTAGCTGGTTGGAAGGGTAGGTTTTTATGCTCAGTGTAGAGCAGCTCTAACAGAAGAACACAAGACAGCTTGCTGGAGCTCCAAGGAAAACTTGCCACAGTCACGTACTCTTGTTTTGTATGGGTCCCCAGAGCAATCTTTGGGATGTATGTCCAGGTAAGATATGTGCACTGCACAGCTTAGCACAGCCACTGCATCCCAGCTTTCTATTGCTACAACAGGCAGAACAAACCAGCTCCCATTGATTTTAACAGAGCCAGTTGGGGTCCTAATGAGTGTATCTAGCACAGCAGCCCTGGCTCTATACCAGCAATGTGAATGTTAAGAATTATGCATATGTGAAGGAGGGTAGTTTGTCATACATTTCTGGAAAGTAGTTTAAAAACTTGGCTTTAATATTGGGCATGTTGACAGCAACTGGGCTTTTCTGGCCAAATCCCTCAGATATCAACCACTCTAGCATCAGAACTATCTTGACGTCAAAACAAAACAGGCTATTTACTTTTTGAAGTTAAATTAAATCCAGAGAATATGACGCCATTACAGAGCTGGAGTCCTAGGCCATTTCGTCCAAATGAGCTGAGCAAGGTATAAGTTATGAACAACTCCATAAAACGCAGGGGCCAGGTTTCATTCCTGTGGAAGTCAAGAGCAATATCAGTTAAAAAGAGTGTATCAGGCAAGTGATGCTAGAGAAGAGCAGCACCAGAGAATTTACAATGCATAATACATTTCAAACTTATTTCTTTTTCACTCCTCATCATTGCAAATGAGATTGTTGGCAAATAATTAAATCTTCAGATATTGTTGTAAAAACAGATGATTATTTCCAGTGAATTAAATTAGTTAAATAATGCTGCTCCAGGTTTAGGTGAGGGTATTCTCCTGCTCTGTGGTGGACTCAGAAAGTTTCCTTGGGGATCCCCAAGAAATCCTGGGAAAAGAAAGTACCCTGGAAAGGAAGAGCCATGGTAGATGTTGTGCTGCTTCTGTTCCCTTTACAAAAGCATCTTCCTCTTCATCATCTGATGGAGGCATCATCAGTCCTGTCTTTATGCTGTTTGCTTGTTCCCCATCCAGGCGCTCTCCTCATTTGCTTTGGTGAAGCTGTCCCAGGTCCCATGTATCCTGAAATGTTGGCACATCCCCTGGCATAAGGACCTCTGCTGCACTGCCTGCCAGGGCCCTCGGCTTCCTTGGGGTCTGTTCTCACTGTAGAAACACGCTGAATTTATACAAGATGATTGCTGGGCAGCCTGATCTTCTCACTTGGTCTGATCCTGGCATACAGGCAGCGAGTGCGCAGTGGTCAACCTCATCGTCTGAGCAAATCTACTCCAGGTGCCCATGTGGTGGGAACCAGAAGAGCTCTGGACCCCAGCTGGCTCCAGGAACATGCTTTTTGTGCCATTGCTCCTCCGCTTAGACAGAGCAAGTGCTCTCAGACAGCTCCTGGGATCCACCTCTTATCCTTCCCATGGGCAGAAATTTTGCCTTCAAACATGCTCCCCTTTTGAGATGGGCAAATCTTCCTTAGAGGGCTCTGAGACCCCACCTTGAACCAGCTCCCCTGGGAAATGCAGGTCTATCTCCTTGGTGGAGACTGAAGAGGAGAGTGCCAGCAAGGAAGGAGTACCCTGGTGTTCCCTCGGCACTGGCCGGATACAGTCAGTGGGGAGTTGTTATCCTGGGATTTGGACTGCCCTGAATCCTTCCTGCAAAGCTCTCTCTAATACAGATCATCTGTGAATTAGTATATGCTAAGTACATATCAACTTAGACAATAGAAGAGTCTGGCTATTTCTGTAAAGAATTAAATTTAAGAGAAAATTATAATCTTTATGCTCTTGGATGAAAAAAGCAATTTAACAGTGTAAATGAACCTTTTTGGCTCTGCTCTGAGCTCTACAGAGAGTCACAACAATTCCCAGTGTTAGGTTCATTTACGTAGAGCGTGCTTGTGTTAGCTGATTACACAAAGTAAAGGAGGAAAGTAGCTAAAACAGCAGGCAGATGAAACCCAGCTAGCCTGCTCTGTGCCACCAAAAATTCACATTGTGAAGGAAAAGCCTTCTTCCATCTGCAGCTGTCCTGGAGACCTTACAGTCCCTTCTGCAAACTGAAGACCTGAACACAGTAATTTATGCTTTTTTGATCTTGCGCTTAGCTACTGTAGGACAAACGAGAGCTTTGGGAAAAGTATTGCTCAGCCAGATTAAGAAATTCCCTTGCTAGATAGCTAACTCGTAAGAATTCATGACTTCAAGACTCCCTCCAGACCAAGACATTGTCTCCATAGCAGTGTGTATAGGCACAGTTGCAGGACATTATGCACTTACAGAAGAGTTTCTTTCTCTCCTGCCTAAAGTAATGGAAGCCAATCAGCCTTGAAACCAAAGGTATTTTAAAAGTCTTCCCAAAATTAAAAACACTAGTATAAATCCTCCTAAATAGGTGCTTTTGGAAAGAGACAAAAAGAACAAATGAGGTAAACTAAAGAAAATGCACTGATTTCACAGAAATGTTACGGGGTGCTCGTGTACCATTCAGTGCCAAGAAGTGTGAGTACGAAGTTTATTTTTCATACAGTATTTGTATCACTGCGATGGCCATTGTGGAGTCACTGAACAATGACAGGTAAATGACATGTTGTATGTTTTGAATTAATGATAAATGCCACAGGAATGAGGACTCAGAAGATGGGGTCTCCACACTGGGGTGGCTACCAACAGCATCTCACAGGGCTGCTGCTCTTCTCCCGTCTGCCCCATTTTGTCTGTGCAGAATGGGAAATCTCAGACTTGCTTTATGTTGCTGCCCTGGAGTTGCCAATCTTGCCTGGGATTGCTAAATACCAATAATGTATGAAAACTTACAACTGAGTAATAGAGTCCTGATTCTTTAAAAACACACACATGGCTGCCTGCAAGCACAGAAGCTCTGGTGGAACCAGTTGTGGATATAAAGGCTCTTGGATGGCAAGTAATGCAAGAATAGGTCCTGTAGCTCTTTCATTAGTCCTTTCATGTACTCTGTAAGTCTTCCAGCAACCTTTGTGGGTTGCTTTTTTAAACTTTCACAGGGTTTCAACTTAAGGAAACCCAGTCTCATAGTCTTGTGATAAATGCTTATTCACTATGTAAGCACAAGAGAAAAAAGCACATGCTAGTATTTTATAAACATGCCATGAAAAGCTGTTTTGTAGGTTAGAGCTGAGAAGTTAAATTTCACAGTATTCAGTCCCAACTGCAGAATAACAAAAGATGATAGTTGAACAAAAATGCTATTGTTTCACTGGGAAGCAATTAGACTGGTGATGGCAGGTCTCAGGTGAGAATGTAGTTCCTCGGTGAGCTATAATTACCTGCTATTTGCCAAAATCGCCATTAGAATAAGAACACTGTCATGACTGAAAACCCTAATTACTAGGATTTGGAGGTTTGTGGAAACTGTTGTGCTTTTAAAGGGCTAAATATGCTATTAATACAGGTTTTAAATTGGAACTAAATTGAAGCATCCCACAAGTTTTATATGATGTTGTACTACCATTGCTTAAGATGTTGAAGTGTTGGATTTTTTATAAAGTCTTGATCATAATAGAATAATTTTTCTGGCTGAATTGGACCCACATTGCACTTTTTTCTTTCTCTTCCAAGGGCCATATGCTTTCACACCGAGAACAAGTTTCTCCCTTTACATGGGACAGATCATGAATAAAAATGAAGTGTTGGAGAAACAAAAATAAATGTGGCTATGATTATACCATGTTTATATCCACAGTGGACAGATGAAAGCAATAACACAAGGCTGTTATTTTAGTAATTATAAAACCAGAATTTGTAATGATTTAAAGGCTAACTTTGTAAGAAATACAAGGGCAACATGCTCTGGAGAAGGTTTCAATGGAAGGATCAAAACATTTAGTTTCTTGAAATTACCTGAGAGGAGGCTTTTATTCTATGAAATTCAGGGACCCAAAACTGTGGTGGATCTGAATACTTAAGCCACTCTTGTACCTCTGGTACTTGAACACTCAGCTTGTGATTTGAATTCAATTCCCTGTGTAGCCATGGGTGAAGGAAATAGTTGTGTTATTTACACACTTAGAGATGCAGAATCGCCCATAAGCTTCAAGAACACTAAATGGTCCTGAATATAAAATAAATAACATGTCCATAACCTGTTAGATTATACTGTAATATTAACACAGGCAGTTAGGCAGGCACAATAAAAAATAGGTCTGAAGAGGTGAATGGTATGTTTCAAAAAGTGCTAAAAACTTTTAGCAGCTGTTTACCAGGTTTAGTAGAATGAAACAGGTAAACTATGCAGGACAAGAAACACCTTTACTCTTAAATGACTTCTAAAAAGCTTTTTTTTTTACTTGGGAAGCTGTATAAAGTGATGAAAATGTAGCTTTTTGAGATTAGCTTCTTATTTCTTACCAACCATGACAGAAAATTAACGTAGCAATCTTTGTGAGAGTTGCCCTGGGGATGTCTAAAGGTTGCTTGAAATTTAATGACAAAGCTGAGCAGAGAAGAGACATGGAAAGTGGGATCAGTGGAAAATGAGGGAGATGAGAGGAAAACCTGCTGCAGAAATGATGATAATGTTGTGGATGGATTTGTGAAGGCTGATGTAGAGAGAATGAGTGGAGGAAGAGGCTGACACCATTTGAATGAACAGTCAAATTCTCTCTTGTACTGGGGTCTCAGTGGATTTATACCCCTGAAATTCAATAAGAAAAGAAACTATACTTTTTGAAGTGTGGGAGGGGAACTTTGATAGTCACTGGAACAATTTTATGCGGGTCATCATGAAGTCCTCACTAACAGAGATTTGTAAATCAAAACTGAATGCCTTTTTTTGAAGTGAGGCATTTGTTCATTGAGGAGCTCCTGGGCTCGGCTTGGTGCATGGATCAGTAGACGGGATGCAATGGTTTGTGTCACGCGAAAGACTGGACTGGATTATCAAAGACTTTCTTTCTGGCCTTACATTTCTGCTGATGAATGTGAGAAACCTGCCAGCTCCTGAATCTCAAGTTCTTTATTTGTATATTCATAGAGTGATCTAGTAAAAACTATTTGTAATAAATTAAAATATAAACTGAAGAGCTGAAAAAATAAATAATGAGAAGTCAAAATAAAATTCTTCTAGGCTTTTGACTTCTGTCTCTCTTCACAGTCATACTGGGAGAATAACATAAGGGCTACTATAAATCTCATTTTCTGATAAAGTTCATTAACACTGTCATCTCCACTACCAGACAGTACTCAAAAAATGTACAACATTAGCTACAAGAAAGTACATAATCACTTGTCTCCTGTGGATTTATATCTGTGTAAATTTGAAAACAGAGTTTGGTCAATATTCAGTTTTAAAACCACTGGACATAATAGGTGGAAGATCAAAACTCTGCCTTAATAATTTGCACTAAACCACTTCCTCAGCTCATCAGCTTCACCTCCTAATTCTAGTAATTAATTGTTCATTAATAACACATTATGACTATATTAACTTTTTATTGTGTTGCTTAGTATTCATATATTTAAAAATTAATATACTTATTAATGATTTTATTAATTAAAGTTTAATTATATATTTGTTTTTTAATAATTTCTCAGTGCAGATAGGAATAATGTTTCTTTAGGATGTGGGCTCAGAAGGATTGAACTTCTTCCTGGGCTCCAATAACCTAAAGAATCCACTTTTCTGTCACAGGGAGAAATATCTTTTCTATGGCAGTTAGATGAGATTAGACTGGGGAAATTTTTTTAGGGAATGATTGGGCACACGGTAGCGTACTGATGTCTACAACAATGGGTCTTTTGTGAGTAGCACTGGGGGAACACAGTGAGTTCAAGTATCTCTTACTTGAGATGTTCACAGGGAAAGAGTTTGAAAATTGAAAATTGGACTATTTTTATGCTAGTCTAGCAGAAAGCACAGAGGAAAAACAAAAGAAGTACTGAGCAGAAGACTCATATTTGCCTCATCTACAAAATAAGCCTTGCTGAATAGGAAGGATCAGTAGTAACTCTAGTACTGTTTAAGATGGTGTGGACCTGAAAAGAAAATTTAGTAATAGACTTGTGTACAAATGTGTGTGGGCACACATCTGCATAGCACAACACAGATTTGAGAATGATACTGTACAAAATCAGAACAGTATAGGTTGTTCATTTTCAGCATAATAGGACGAAGAATATATAGCTTTCATATTGGAAAGCAGAAAAAAATGGCCATTACTTTTTAAAGGACATTGTAGTTTTCACCTGCATGTTCCCTTTCGCGCTCAGCCTGAGCTGTCACCTGCCAGCTTCTGCCAGCGTGGTCATATAGAGACCCACTGAGGTCTGTAGGAAGGGCAGATGAATGCAGCACAACTCTGAAACCTGTAAAACGTGGTAGCAAAAAAGGCCTCCAAAACCCAAGCAAACAACTCGCAAGGAAACTTGTTGTATGTTGTCTCGATTGTCACTGCATACCTGTGCTGCATTGTGTGCTGCCACTGGTGGTCACTATGAAGACACACCATCAAAGACATGTTTTAGGGAGGCTCATAAAAGTCTGGCAGAGATGTGCCCCGCTGTCTCCAAGGTAAAAGCCATCCTGGGAAGAGCAAATTTCTGTGCTTCTCTAACTGTCAGTAAAACAGATTCCTACCTGGATGCCTAGCTGGATGGTGAAGAAAACATCAGAAAAACGTACTCAGATGTGGGCCAGAGTAGGATATGGAGCAGAACAGTGTATGACAGTCCAACCATGGGCTGCAAATACTATTCGTCTGTATGTATTAGGGGCACCTGGCACATCTTAGGCATGTCTCCAAAGGGCCCTTTCATAGCTGTGAGAGTTGGAAAGGTTTGCAATGATAAAAATCTGACTACCCAGGGAGCATCGGCCCCAAAGTCTCACCCAGCAGCTGTGATGTTGAACCAGACCCCTTGGCTTCAGCTGAGCTGGGCTGGGGAATTTTTCAGAAAGACACGTACTCTGAATTTTAAGGACATCATAGGAGTAGCCATGATCAGAATAAAGCTTTAATTTTAGACAAAGATGCTATTTCAATGAAGCCATGAATGTACTTTTTTCTTGTATTTTTACTTTGCTGTGAGCTAATAACTTCCATATACCAAATACTGCCATAGAGACGAAATTAAATGGAGTCATGAAGAAAAAGAATGAGGGATTTCCTGAACTAAGCAGAAACAGGCTAAAAGAATGCCAAATGTGTTTTTTTAGGAATTTTTCACTATGTTGTACTGAGTACTGTCTACAAGTAATGCCAAGTGAGCTATTTTCCTGGCAAGTAATATGCTGGACTGCAACCATGAGTTCGATTATTGCTTGTACCTCTTGATGATGAAACATCTTGGCTTTCTTTGAAAAGAAATATGGCTTTCTGCTGTGTAGAGAGAGACAGAGGTTCCTGGACTTCAGTGTCTGAGGCAGAAGCCTTGGAATATTAAAAGCTTGTCTGAGAGCCTCAGTGACTCCTGATTATGTTCGTCTCCCACTTCTGCCCGGGGGAGAGTGGCAGATGGGAGAGACCAGGGAACAAACTGCCGGAAAATATCTTACCAGTGCCAGTGATGTGGAAAAGAAAGATGGGGGAAATGACTGATCACTGTAGTCGAAAGAGGCCAAGTAGAGTTCCTACAAGGTGGTGTAACTGTGGCATTACACAACTGACATTTAATCTGGCAGTCCCAGGAGGATGATGATTCCTGTGGTTTATGATCAACGGTTTGTTATTTGCTGTGGTGAAGTGTTGCAAGGTAGTACTTGGGCAGTACCAATCTCTGAAGAAAAAAAGAAAAAGATAAAAACAAATACCTTTTTAGCTTAAAAAATAAGAGCTAAATTCCATTGTCAGTCATTTTAGTTAAAAATGGTTGGAAAAATGGTTGGGAAGATTTGACTGGTATGACTAACAGTGCTAACCATAGCAATATGAGTGTAAACGAGCCTTTCAGGGGTCAGTAAAATTTTCAGAGTAAGTTTCCATTCAATGACTGTGTACATTATGTGTGGTGCAGCAACATGATGAGAGTCTATTAACCAGTGCTTAACTAATGCTAAATAACAATGACATTCACAGGACTGCATCATGAATTTATTATGATATGGGCTATTACAGAGAATACAAAATGAAACTGTAATGAAGGGACATATAAGCCTTTATTCTAACTTTTTTACATGCCCAAATATTTTTTCTGGAGATCAGCTTCTGCATGGTAGAACAATGTGTTGGCTGGCTGAAACTCTGCTAAAAGAACCCTTGAAAAACAGATGACAAACAATTGTCCTCCGAGCAGGGATCTGCAGTGCACATGCTTAGGTTTGAGTTTCAGAAACAAGCTGAGAGTTTTTCTTAGTTTCTGCTCAGAAATGACAGCTGCATGCAGAACAGCCCAGGCAGCATAAGTTTATATAACATCCTGGAAATGCAAGATCTCTATGATTGCATCATACAAGGAAATGTGGTTGTTTCCATTTTACAAACTAAAGAAATCCACACCAGTTTAATGTAGAGTGTGATCTGCATCTCTCAAAAGTCATTGTGCACCCTTTCTTTCCATGCAAGGAACTTTAGGTTAGACCAGTTATACAGATGTGAAACATGAGATCCAAGGGGCCAGCTTTGGGATTTCAATGCCTGGAAGTAGGTGTCCAGTTCTAGTTAGATTATTAGGCAAGTAGGTCTCTTGCAGAGTGGAACTTGGCCTGGGACCTTCTCACAGCCTGGGCTGACATGGCAGGTGCCAGCTGAGTATAAGCAGAAGATGCATGTTTTCTGTTGTGACTTACCCTATTATCACACAGGAGAGTAGCTATGCATGAGAAGGGTGAGAGAAGGAGTTGTACTAAATTATGAGAAATTTCACAGCTTTGCTTCAGTCAGAATCCAGAGGGGCAGAGAGGTGAGGTAGAAGAAAAACCTGTACTTCACATTGCTTTGGAGTCCTCGGGTCCAGGTACTTGTTCCATTGCCAGTTCCTCACCGAGCTGAGGCCTGACCTTTGGTCAGCTGTTCTTGGTGCTCTTACTACCATGGGAAGGAGACCAGATGGGAACGGCAGCGTGATCTGGGAATGGAAGTTCGTGGCACAAGAGCTTGGGGCATACCTTCACCACCAGCCAGGGTTGCAGGCTGAATCACCACAGAGAATGAAAGAAATAGGGAGAAATTTCAGAATCCGGATGCACTGTGCTCAACTCTATTCTGAGGAGTTCCTGAGGTGGTATGAGACTACCTGAGATTTCTTATGTAATCAATATTTTTTATTAAAGACAGAAACAGTTTCTTAGTGTAGTCAACTTCTCAGTTGCTTAAAAACCAAACAAAACCCCCCAAACCAAAATCCAGACAGTAGAGTCACAGTAAGTAGAGTGAACTGTCTTTTATTCCATTCGTCTCTCTCAGGTAATCAAAAGGACAAAGGTAGCAGAAATAGATATGCTTAAAGACACGGTGGTGGTTGCTTTGCTTTGCCCAAATTGCAACTGTATAAAAGCAACTGACAGAAAGATATGAAAGTCCCTGAGAGCAGGAGCAAAACGCTCTCCAGGATAAAGCCACAGTTGTAAACTGGAGAGGAGGAAAATATCAGTGCAACTAAACTTTAGATCTGCTGTAGGTGATAGTTAAAAAGACAAAGGAAATCATTAAAATAAGAAACATATTTGATAACTAAAGAACAGATGTGGTCATTATCTTCAAAGACGATAAAATTATAGGAAAAAAGAAGAGGGAAGAATTTGAATTCAGAAATAATGTATAAAAGACGACAGGCACGTTATGTGGGATGGATGAAGGAAGGATAGGAGTGAATGGAGGGATGGAAATAAAAACAATATGAATATCTATAAATATTTCTTTCTCAGCTCATCCATCACGGCTGTCAGTGATCACCCAGCCTTGACAGGCAACAGATTAGACTCTGCTACAGGAAGAAGAGAAGAAAATCCTTTAGTTAAATGCTCTTCTTGCCACTGCTGTAGCTACAGCCCCATTCATTTTAACTTGGAAATTGTTAAGGCTTCTAGACAAGAATGAAAATGTACTCCTGTGATCCAATTACTATGAATTTTCAGGTGATCAGCCCCCTAAGAATATAAGCTGGAGCAGACCATAAAGCTGTCAGGTGATCTTTGAATTAGGTGCTATGAAGCAAATGCACAACTGCCTCATTTGCTCTTTGAAGTTTGCTCTCCTCCTTGTACAGTCCTCCTTGGAGGAAAACACACTAAATCCAGGCTTGAAGTAATAGAGACACACAGAGCTGTCACCAAGCAGTCTTTCATAGGAGAACACAGCAACTTCTTGTGTCCAAGTAGATGGGAAGAAAGGGCTATTTGAGCCTTTGTTTGCTGGGCACCAGATGTAACTGTATTTCCTACAAGACCCTCACGCTGGAAACGTGTGCAACAATTGGGAGAGGGACACTTTGCAGTTGAGGAGCAGATGCAGGTGCCTAGAGCTTTGCAGGTGCCCAGAACGTCTGAGTAAACCTTTGGAAAATGTCAGTCTTGACCAGCATGGGTAGACAGTATCCATTTGTATCTTACTCGGTGACGTGTGGGTTATTCTACTGAATAGACCTGACTGGATGGGAAAACTGCATTAATCTGCTTTCCATCAATACACAGCACGATCACAGAACCTATTTTTTTTTTTTCCAGCCCCTTAAAACAAAAGCTACAACATGAATTGGTGGCTGCTTAGGTAAATAGTACAACGGCAAGAAGGGAAGGCTTGCAAAGTGCTATGACATTTCCTGACTGCTTTATTAATTCCAAGTTAAGCACACACTTAAGTGCTTCACAGAAGTGGGGTCAATGGCACTGACAATTTACAACACTGAACCTTGTGGCAGTGATGCATAAAGGTTGAGGCACAAGAAATTTTTTTTCCCCTTAAGCTGTGGAGAGCTGCATGCTAGCAATGCTTTCCTCATGGCAGTCCTTCCTCCATCAGTGCTTCTGCTTAGCAGTAAGGATCACTGTTATGTAGGATGTGTTGGTTTTTGGATTACTTGCAAAACAAAGGTCGTGACCATGTCTGGTCATTAAGAATCCCCAGGCGCTCTTTGCTAGCAGAGTGACAACTTTAGTACGCTGGCCAAAGTCCACAAGAGGATATAAATTGTACCTAGTCTACCTTAAATCCCCTTAGTATTTCAGTTAGACACTTTATTCCTTGCTTCTCAGCCTCAGAATGAGATTTAGGATTGCTGCTACAAAATGGCTACACCAGAAATGTCTCCTCTGTGACTCCAGCATTTGCAGAGCTTTCTGGGTTAACGGCACTGTATGACTAGGAGGCATCACTGAACTAATTGATTAATTAGTTTATTACTGTATATTCATATTCTTCACTCTTCACACTTTCTGGAGGCTGCTGACTGATTTTCCTTGTTTGTTTCCAAAGGATTTATTAAAATACACTCAAGAATATGCCACCAAGGAGAGAGGGAGGGAGAAGATCCTCCCCAGCTATAAGCTATTCTGACTGGTACCAATGTAGCATAAAATTGAATGTTATTTCCATACATTCCAGCCAAATGTAGCCATCTATAAGAAATAAGAGCATCTCTTAAGACTTTAGATTGTTCTTGAATGTAAAAGAATTTATTTCTCATAGATAGTTTTCAAACTGGGAGGAATATTATTACTAAATTATATTTTAATAGCTAGTTTGTTGTTTCTGTTTCTGAAGCCATCATAAAGCATCCATAAAGTGGTATTTCTCTTGCATTTTACATGACTCCAGGGCTTGCCGTTCTCGCCTGTCAGGTCTTTTCAAATCACTTAACGTTTACTGGAACAATTCTACACTGCAAGATTTGCTGCTCATCCAGCGTGGTGTTTGTATCACAGCTGCTACACCATTGCCATCTCAATAAGAGGAAGCATTTCTCACCACTTCGTCAGTATATAGCAGCATGAAAATAATAATTTCCTTTGAAAATAAAATCCACAAAGCTTTCATCTGGAAAAAATCAAGCAAGGAGTAATCTTGGTTTTATTTGAAAATGTTTGTGGCTGTTAAGGTAAACTTACAACCCGTAGTTAATTTAATAAAAATGTGGTATAATTGTCCTGGGCTGTGATATTGTTGTACTTCTTTTTTGTCTTCAAGAGCAGATTAGAATATTCAGACATACTGAATAATGAAAGAGTTGAGTATTAAGGACATATAATGGAAAGCTTTCAGTGTCATGCCTGGCAGGGCATTATCCAACCCATTATAAATAGTGAAGAAAATATATAGAGAGAGTTCTTTATTATCATTCAATCATAAATATAATTCTGGCTTATTGGCATATTATTTATTTGGCTGTTCATAATTCATGGACAATTTGCAGACACCAGAACACGCACAAACAAGAGGAAAGGACAATGTTACGTTCATGTCTTTTGAAAAAACAGTTTAAGGGCCGTCACATTTTCAGGCTATGTAATAGCATGTGGTATTTTATTCATCAGCTTTTTCATTGGAGAATAATAGTTTTTACAAACCTCATAAACTGACCATCTTTACTCATGGAGAGTAATATTTCACTCCCAGACCCGTCTCCCTTAATTCGATGAAGCAGATTAAGAGTCTTTTCTTCTTCCCTTTGTACTAACAATAAATACCTTGGTTTAGTATTATGAATTAGGGAGAAGACATAATGGCCATACCTTAAATGTTACAGCAATGAATTCTTCAAGTTGCGTTTTACAGGATTTGCAGAATTCCCTTTACTTGTCTGGAGATCTATGCAGGGAAGCTATTGAAAACCATAATCCTAGAAGCACTTGAAAGCCATATTCCTCCCTGATACTTTTCAGTGCAACTAGCAGGATGTAACATGGTAAGGAAGGTGTTCAGTAAAGTGTGTGCTAATGTCACAGCTCAGAAGAAATAAAATGAACGCACGGAACTCCTGCCCAAATTACCCTTCTCAATCCGGTTATATTCACCTCACTGTATATTTAATTTGAAGTGCAAATCTAATTAAAAGTTAATAGATCATTAAAATGATTTGTAATAAGTATATTCAATTCCATGTGAGCATGATATGCTCATTATCAAGTCCAGACTATAACTGGGATCCTTCATAATGAAGAAAATAATTATTCATAACAACTACCTTTTTGGTGACATTCACTCCATACATAAATGTGATCTAAATGTTTGATCTTTTAAATAATTTTAGCATTTATGGGGATTTGCTGCTGAATAATTTTTTTCTTGGACGGTATCTGTTGTTAAGAGGAGTATTCCTTTAAATGGGTTTGACTGTGTGTTTTCAAGAGAAGAAAATAAGCCTTCTACAGAATTAATGAAGCTGGCTTTTTAGCCTAGGGTAAAAAGCTGGCTAATCAAGTGATTCATAGTGACAGCCCATGATCTGAATTATATGAATTATTGCTTATTAATGGGATTAATTGCTTCTCATGCTATAATACAAAATTTATGCACTTGTCCAAAATCTAGGTCTATAATCTGAAACAGAAAGCAGGAAGAAAGGCTGTATTAATTATATGTCATGTCCACATCTCTGAATGTACATACGACAATAGAGACCAAATGTAGGTAATTTTATTAAGAAATGACATGAAGTGAAAACTATAAAACATGGATAAGAAAGGTAATGGTAATTTCTACTCAGCTGAGGCAGTATATCAGATTGCATTGCTTTGCTAAGGGCTTCCATTATCTTTATGCTCTCTTTCAATACGTAATAAAAAGAAAATTTATTTCTTTATATATACCAGAATTCTATACTAAGAATATACAGTGCATCCAAGGAATAGTTAGAAGAACAAAACATTGAAAATCACAGAAAAGAAGATCAAATTAAAACCATACTCAGCATAGATAATTTCATTTCTTAAACATAATGTTTTCTTTGTATTTTTGTTATTATTTTCATTGCACGTGTGCAGTGAGGACTTTGACCAGAACTAGAAGCCTGACTGCACTGTGCCTTGACCAGACATAGCAGGAAAATGGACTCTTATGCCTGGAATTTCTTATGTAATGAAATGGAGAGGATGAGTGAGGAAAATAAGAGATCTGAGTTTTGATCATTCAGAAATGCCATGTCAACTGAATCTGTTTTGCCTGAGTCTATGTGTATCAAAGATATTTATATTGATGTGCTCTTACTTGCCGTGGCATCTGGGAGCCACGTTAAAAAGTATTTAAGGACCTGACCCTAACTCAGATCAAATCCATGTCTCCCA
>VYZV01014233.1:153468-171897 GCA_013401275.1 Pandion haliaetus | reverse complement strand
TGTCTCCCAGTTATCAGGAAAGTCACAATTAGCTAAAATAACCAATCCTGTAGGCAGAAAACTGGGAAATCTCTTCAGACTGAAGAAGCAACCAAACCTAGCTCTCCCACTTCCTGGCTTGGTTCTCTCACCACTTTGATACAGAAGATCCCTACCAACCAAGGCACTCCTGCAAAATAGAACATTTCTTTTGCTAAAGGGAAATTTACAACAGTGGCTGTCTTGTGATCCTGATTGCACATGGGAGTATCTAGATCACTGAGATCTTTCTTCCACTTTCCCAGAGCTGCTGGGACCATCAATATTACTTCAGTAGTTTCTCTCTGTGTATTTCCTAATTCCACTCTTACGGCCCGGTGTTTGGAGACCACACCAGTAGTGCCAATGCTAATGATATTTTTCTACATATGATCCTGAGGTCTTCTTCATGAAAACAAGCTTTGGGCTCATACCACTACAATCCAACTTTAAAATTAATCCCCTGGGGATGGTAATTTTATTTTCTTTTAATGCTTCTTCCAGTCCCTGACTCTGAAGGCAGCGGGTAGTCCTGGCCACAGAGATCCCAGAGAGAGTGGTGGCAATTACCTTACAGCTTCCCTGGTACACATCTTAGGTCAGAACAGATCAGTTCTGCCATTATTATTTACAAAGGGTTTTTTTTTTGTTCATTTTTTGTTGTTTGGTTTTGTTTTTATTTAATTGCCAGTATTGAAGACTCATTTTGTTTGGCACTGTAGAAATAAAAAAAATGAGACATTTTAATTTCCAAAGCATTTTCTGCATAACTACAAAAGACAAAATCCAAGCAAGATCAGTAACATGCAAGAACGATGATCTACATGCATCGTAACAGTGCTACACTTGTGATTTAAGGGGGAAGTTTTTTTACTCTGCATGTTATATTCACCATTTACATTGCATGTCCCATAGAAAGGTGGAAAATAGGGAGAACAGATATGACTGTTTAACAGGATCGGCAAAAGTAAAGTGTTTGAAGGTAAAAGTGGTGGAAAGTTTGGAGAGGAACAAAGGGCATCTTAGTGAGACTGAAGAGCAGAAACAATTAACCTACGTACAAACAAGGGCAAAGAAAAAAATAGCTTATCTCCTTGGATGGGTGAGTTTCTGTGTAGATGAATGAAACAACCCTGTGTTTTACATATGCTTCTGTCTTGTTCTTTAGGAAGACTCTACTACCTTCTTGGAAATATTCCTACAGCACATGCTGGGAGCCTTTCTGGGGAACACCCTTTGTGTAGCTCAGGAGCCAAAGCCCCTATCAAGAGCAATGGGCATGCTGGAGTATGACTTCACCACTTCATTTTTCAGATTTAAATATAACAATAGAGTTTTGGAAGTAAATTATTTCTTCCAAAAATTTTGGAAATATTATTTATAAGGTAAAAAAGCTATTTTTTTATGTCAAAGTTATGGAAGAGTTTTGATTTTGTTTTCTGATGCATCAAAGTGCTATCTTTCTCTTCCTTTCTTATTCTTAAAATACTTAGGCAACTGAAAAAGTAACTAGAGCACAGAGCTGCATTTATACATACATGTAAAATATTATATGTAGCTGCTGTTTATTTTATATATGTCTATCAGATATATTAGATATCTAATAGAAATATATATATTATATATATATACTGTTTCTAGACTTTCTGTTTAGGTTCCTGTGCCTGTTTTCAAATGTCCATTTGCCTGTGTAGCTAGCTGGCAAAGTGCGTGAAAGGGCACTCTTTAACTCTTCATTTAATTTCATCTCTGTCAGCTATTGCCTCTTTTTCAGATCCTTAGTGCTGTTTCGGTTGTGTGGGGGACTATGAGACACACCACCGGAGCCAACATATTTCCTCAATAGCCAGCAGTTGGCAGGAAGAAGGGATTGCACTAACTGAGGTGCCTCACTGAGGCACAGAGCTTGGCTCTAGACCTCTGTAGCTTTGCTCTATAGCTTACAGGTGAATAAATATTTCTGGGAAGTACCTTGTAAGCACAGTAAAGAAATCAGAGAGTAGGGAGTGGTAGAAAAGTGTCATAGTCTTTGATTGTAATTAATAATATAATTGACTCTGCACCAAAGACATTTAGTTCATATTTCACATTCTATTTGCAATTCTTACTTTTCCTGCTTCCCTTGTTGCTGGGTATTAAGCACTAGAAAAAATACGCTTTTGGGATTAGGTATATTTTATATATCTACCTGCCTTTAAAAATCATACCATTTGACAAAATGAAAGGCTTCATACAGTTAATAAGTACAGTTCAGAGTAGTAACACTTTTCAGTTTTATTAGTCAAAAAGAATTAGTTTCAAAGCTCAGTCCACTGTGAAAATCCTCAGGTGACTGCAGCTACTACTATTTCCATGAAATAGTTTTATTGCTACACAGAGTTTTCATTGTCTTGGCAGATGTGACTGCATAAAACACCACTGTGACACAGCCCAGTGCTGTGGACTGTTTGGGTAGGAACGAAGTAAATACAGGTAAATGTAATATACAGCCTTCTTCCACCAAAACGGCTGAGATTCCTATCAAAACTTGTTGGTTTTAGGGACTAGAGCAATTTGATCAACCTTCTTGGCCCAATAAACTGCACCCCAAAAATCTTCACCTGGCAGCCAGCCAGTCAGATACAACATGTCAGCAAACTTCCCTGAGGGGAAATGTTGGGAATGTCTCACTGGCAAGAGAAGAAAAGTACTTTTGAGTAGTGTCCAGTCTCCATTGGGAAACAGCATTGTACTGGGCCTGAAACTGCCAGGACAAACCACTGATGTTGCCACAGCCTTGTGCATCCCCATGGGAGGTCTTGGTTACCCATCATCTCAATGACAATGCAGTCCTTCCGCACATGACACAAGATCTGCCTTCATGCCAGATGTATTACAGCCACTTTGAACTTGAATTTAGAAATTAAGGACTTTTCCTTGAAGAGCAATTGCAAAGGAAAAGAAATTCAGAATACTCACACATTCCCATAATTCTGGCTTGGGTACCCAAGAGACCTTTCAAAGCAGTCTTCCAATTATCCTTCAGTTAATGGGTCAAGTCCCTCAATCAGCAAAAGTGAAAGGATGTCCCAGCATAAGGGATTAATGCTGTTCCCACCAGTTGAAGATCCAGCCACCTTCACGTGAGCATCAGGTGGTTGCCAGACACCCAACTTGCAGCTGTTCCTTTTACAGATGCTAGTGGTTGCACATGGAAAAGTTTCCACTTTTTTTGCGAGAGGCTTCCAGATTGTTGTGCTGAAAATGGATTCACCTTGAAGAGAAGCTAGAAAACATAATTCCAACAGAGCTTCCTTTAAGAAGACGACATCAGTCTGAGTTACTTAGTTTGGTAGAACAATCTGTAACAATGCCTTTATTAAAGTTTCATAAAAATGTGTTCCTTTAAACACAGGCTTATATCTGGCTTCCAGAGAGCAATTATAGTAACTATAATGTGACTCTTGTGGTAAAAAGTGACATGCACAATGCAGTGAGGCTTCTGAATTTTTAAATCAGTAAGAGCAGCCACTGAGAATATACTTCAAACTTCACCATCAAGGCATACAGAGATGTGTGCTGAGAGCAACTTACACTCTAGTTCATGTTTCACTTGGAGCTTTGAATCTTGTACTGGTTCCTCAGCCTTAGTCCACTGCTGCAAAGAAGCTGCCTCAGGCTTAAAATATGGCAATCATTCACAGACTGTGTCATTTTCCTCAGCTTTCTTTATGTCACTGTGGAAAAAGTTAGCCCATGGTAAAATATAATCCTTCATTAAACAGTAATCTAATATAATTTACTTTTTGAGAAGTTGATTAAAGAGCAAGGAGAAAAAAAAGTCTGTACATAAACTTTTATGTGAATTTGCTTTGCCCCATGCATTTTCTGTGTTTTGCTAAAATGAATGCTAAACTCATATGATAATGTAACTAAAAAATATTAAAGAATGAAGATGGAAAACACAAACAAATTTCTCTTCAGTGGTATCATACAAAAAAAAAACCAAACTGAAATTTTTGTTCAGTCTATCAGGGAACATAAAAAATTACTTTTGCCAACAATTCAAAAACACAGCTGAAATTTCAGGTATGAGGTAAATGAAAATTGAAAAAAAGCTGCATGAACTAAGTCCAAGGACCAAATGAACACATGGAAAAAAACCCTTAGATATTCAACAAAATTATCCAAACAGTAAAAGAAGCAATATTTGTCACATACTTTCATTATTATAAATTATTCACCCAGCAGTATTTTTTTCAAAGAGATCTGAAAACAAATACAGCAGCTTTGAAAACATATTTCTTTTGTTCGTAGGCCACTGGATAGCTTCATAACTTTGGGTTTGGCCAGTATATTTATAATGGACTCTAAGTTTTAATTTGCTTTTTTGGGGGGGTGGGGTTGGGGATTCAAGGAAAACTATTGTATTCATGGAGAAAATCCCGTTATAAAAATATTATGCCAAAAATTACAAATGCAACTTTAGGAAGTAGGGTATTTGTGCCTTAGGAGATCTGGGTTCAGTTTCTGGTTATGTGGCAATTAACAGGATGGGACTGGTTAAGACATGTAGGGTGACTTTTAAAATTATGATGTCAGAAGTAGGTTGTCCAAATCTCACTGGCAGCCAACATTTGGGCGTATAAGAGTTACAACTCATATCAGATTTATGTGAGTTGGGAAAGTCAATGGCTAAGTCTCAAGTGATAGCTGGGAGTCAAATAATGTCGTTGGGTTCTGGACAAGATGGCTGGCTTTGCCTTCAGAGCTCTCCCTGGCATCTCCCCAGGGCTTGGTGCCAGCACCCTGTTTTGGGAGTCTGGGGCACCTGAAAGTGCACGTGGTACGTCTGTGGCATCACAGTGTTTTGTTGGAAATCGAAACATTCTGGGTGGATGGGTCAATTCTATTATGTCTTTTGATGGAAAGCAGGCTATTTTGTGGTGGAAACCTGCCTGAAATCTTGCTCTTCCACTTTGGCTCCCCAGCCCACAAGGCCATCTGGGAACAAAAATGCTCCAGGCCAGCATCTTGAGTACTCTGGAGAAGCAAAGACTTTTGAAGGTGGTGGGTTTTTTTGTTCATTGCCTTGGTTAGTTACCCATTTTCCCAAAATGCCTAGAAATGTGTGGGCTGGCTGGCTGGTGTCGTAGATCACAGGAAATAGCAGCACCTCTTTCGCTCCTGGCCAGCTCTTGAGAAACTCCCTGACCAGCCAGCTCTGTGGCTTACAGCCTCTCTGAGCTCACCCGGCAACCTAAAAAAACTCTTTGGAGTTTTCAATACAGCTTAGAGAAGGAAACTTAAAAATGGAAATATTTTATTCACAAGAAAATCTCCCCTCTAATCATCGCTGAGCATAATGAGGTCTTTTAAAAGCCCTTGTGCTTCTTATGGTGCAAAACAATTGAATTTTCTTAGAAAAACTTCATCTTCCATCAATTAAAAAAAATATAAATAATGAGCCTTTTGAAAATGTTACTCTTTATTTCTCTCTCATAACTTTATCCATAAGTATTGTACTTCCTTGCCTTTCTAGTGAGGCAAGTTCTCTATTTTTTCTGCTTGTATTCAAAAAATTAATTAAATAGCGGAGTCTTTGAGACCAAAATAAATGTCTTCTATGCCTCAATGGGAACTATGTTTGTTCTAATTCTTTATTTAAAAATAACAGCATTATTTCTGGCAAAATGATGCTTAACCAGCTCCTCATGGTACAAAGAAAGAAATTAGCAGTTCTGACTAGCAATCAAGCCGGCTCTCAGCTTCCAGTGAACAGGTATCAAGGCAACATCTGCCTCGTGTGTTTTATTGATGCCTACACACTTGTATGCAGCCTCCTGCTCTTCCAGGAGACACACATCTATGCTGAAAATAGAACTTCAATGACTGGGACCTCCTGCTTCAGGCAACATTATGAAAACTTATAGAATCACAGAAACAGTTAAGTTGGAAAAGACCTTGAAGATCATCGAGTCCAACCATCAACCATGCCCACTAAACCATGTCATGAAGTGCCTTGCTTTTTGAATACCTCCAGGGATGGTGACTCAACCACTTCCCTGGGCAGACTGTTCCAATGCCTAACAACCCTTTCAGTAAAGAAATTTTTCCTAATACCCAATCTAAACCTCCCCTGCCGCAACTTGAGGCCATTTCCTCTCATCCTATCACTTACTTGATAGAAAAGACCAGCACCCACCTCACTGCAACCTCTTTTCAGGTAGTTGTAGAGAGCGATAAGGTCTCCCCTCAGCCTCCTTTTCTCCAGGCTAAACACCCCCAGCTCCCTCAGCTGCTCCTCATAAGACTTGTGCTCCAGGTCCCTCACCAGCTTTGTTGCCCTTCTTTGGACACACTCCAGTGGATTGGGAAGTAGTTGGGAAGAACTTGCTTTCTTCCCAATGCTCACTCAGGAGTTGAGAGTATTGACAGCAGAGTTGAAGTGGCAAAGTTTCTTATCTGCCATCTCCAGCATTTTTTCTATAGCATGATGAAATTTAACAAGTAATTTCTTGTAGAGCATTATAGTTGGTACACATATGCTGCAAGTGGCATTTTGTTTGTGTACCTACAGTATGAGGTTTTGGGGAGATATTCACAGGAGGGTTTGGATAACCGCAGTATTAGTGTCACAATCTTCCATGGCAAAAATTCCAGCTCTTCTACCTAAGTATGCTAAAAATTCAGGACCATGGGTTGCTCCACTGAGAGATACAGTAGATTGAGGAAGTCAGTTTTATGCTCAGAGGCAGATCTTGGCCAAAATCCTGTGAATATTTCCAACCTCTTTCCCAGAAAGTTGAGAAACATAATCCACACTGCAATCTGCATGCGCCTGGGGGGGTACTGCTACCCTTCCCATCGCCACACAACTGAACAGTCTTGTTTCATTGTGTAGAGAAGGAAAAGACACAAAAAAGCATGATATAAGTCTACACCCAATGCTGAGAACAGATTAAAGGCATAATATCAAGCTTCCTCTCTGATCCCCAAAATACCTGGTTAGAAGTTTCAGCACTGAGTCTGTTGATACCTGGAGTTCACAGTAGTAGTTCCCAAAGTGTTGTCTGTGGCAAAGGAAATAGCTAAGAAAAACCATTCTTGCTCTGTCAGTGTCTCAGAAAAAACAACTACACAGAGATAGCTGTTAAGGCTACAGTTTTGTTTATTTAAGAATTTGATTTCAACTAATCTGGTTGCAGGCCACCTGGCAGGTATCTGCCTGGGCTCATTCATTCCAGCTCTGCTAAGCCTTCCTTTCAGCAGGTGCCTTTCGAAGCTGCAAATTGGCCTGAATTAATTTGAGCAGGAAGTTTGTGCTGAAGGAAGAGCTGCTCCTCTCCGAGTTCTTTAGAATAAGCTGTCTCTGTCCCCTAATAAAGCAGAGTTGTTTAGAGCTGATAAAATGAATAAACACCACCAGAATGTCCTTCTTGTTCTTCCAGCCCGCAGACAAGACAGGGAATAAATACAAATGCAGTTCATAAGGTAACATTACGTGTTTTTGCAAATAAATTAAATGTGTGCATCTTAAAGCCCATGATCTTCTATGAAAATTTTCATATTCCTAACCTCTGACAACATAGGCCAATAGAAACACATTACTGTTAATCAGAGAACATATATTTGATTTAAATTATTCAATGTCCTGCTTGTGCTGGGGTGCTCTGTAGTGTATGAAGCACACGGTAGATTTTGCATCTAGGAATATCCTCTTTCTTGTACCACTGCATATCATGCTCAAAGAGTTTGATAGTTTTTTGTCATAATCAGTACCCTGTGCTGGCTTTGTAGATACCCTTTTATGGAGAGGTATTTCTTTTCACACTTGAGTTTTTGTTCAACTCCTATTAAAAATGTCATAAAAACTTGGGCTGGCAAACTGACAATTATTTTTAAATCTAGAGGGAGAGTCTGTTTCTGTACAACTGAAGAATATATGCCAAATAGTTTTTCTGAGGTACAATAATTTCCCTGGCTTTGTCTGTCTGATGTGGTTTTGGTTTTGCCAGCATCCTGTTCAGATAAATCACCTCCAGAACATACGTGGTACCAGGGCTGCATGCAGCTGGGCTGTGGATAAGGAAAAAGCACAACCCATCCCTCCCCCGTTGGGTACATGGTAAATCTGTCCTGCTATGCAAGTAAGAAGTGATCAGAATGATTTTTCTTGGGAATTGTTTTGACCTCAGTTCTTTTTCCAAACCCTTCATTCCCATGGAAAATGTGGAAGTGGTTCTGCTCACACTGAGGCCAGTGAGATGTGGGATAACATTGGCAGAATTTTCAAGATGGTCCAAAGCTTGGACAATGTTGAAACCCACATGGGCCTGTTTTGAGTTTTAAAGGGGAAAAAAAGACAGCAGACATACCAAATTTTAGAACAAGTTTGTAAAGAACATGACATGGGGCAGCAGGAGAAACCTTGCCTGATAACATCCTTCCCCAGCAACTCACTCACACTTATTTGTTTCCTGATACCTCTGAGAAGTAACCTAGTGGACCCCCTGGAGTGGTGAGCACAAGGATCACTACTTCATTCTGAAGTGGCCAGTGTCCTGACACCTCATCACTTGGTCCTGATTTGCAGTCTTCTTGGTTTTAATATTTATTACTTATCAGAAGAGGACAATGTCTGTTGTGAGAGACCTGGGACTCTGCAGTGTATATAATCTTTTCTGAATAAGGAATGCCCAGCTGTGTGCACCAAATAATTTTGAGTGGCTGTGCCAGAACATCTTTCTGTAGTAGATGCACTGATGATGTCACAAATTTACAGCAGTTATTAAATATCAGATCATTAATACTCATTGCTTTGTTAATGAAATAATTTCACATTACATTTTTAGAAATATGATTTTCAAATGCAGAATTATTATAATATATATTATTATTATTATAATATAGCTAATATACCTTAATGTTTCTGTGGTGCATCATTCTGTACAAATTTCAGCAGACTCTAGAGATTAAGTTTACCTATCTGATGCATCAGGCAAACTCAGTCTTAGTTTAGGATACAGGTCTTCCAAAGACACACATCGTTTTAGCTCTACTGAAATCAAATGGACTTGCCAATTTATACTCACAGAGGAAAAAATTTCAGGAAATTTTAATGACAGTGAAGGCCAGTTTATTCTCAATTTTTGCAGAGTGTTTGGAGAGTTGTATGTTCCCTAAATTCCTCTTTATGTGATTTCCTTTTAAAGGAGTGAGAAATAAAACCAGTCTTGGAAAAATGCTGTCTTCTCATCCCTACATCATTAGACATGCTTATAACAATAGCCTCCATGTGTCTGCAGGATAAAGGCCTGTTAAGCTAGATAACAGAGGGGAGACAGGCAGTGCCTCATGTTAAAGAGGTGAGGAGAAAAAACAGGAACACAGATATGATTCACCCAGAATCACAGAGGAGGTCACCAGCAAAAACGGGCTCAGAAATCAGCCTCCTAGCTGCCAGCTCAATACCTTAGGTCAAGGTCCTTCTGAGTCAGTAATGACTAAAAATATTGCCAAGCTGAAGAAGTATCTCACAAATATTACTGGGGTTTCTCATAAGAAGTATATTAAATTATAACAAGGAAGGCATTAGCCTTTATTCCTTCAGCTGAGTATGTGAAGTGGCACTTCATTGATTATGTGCTTTGAAACAAGTGCTATCCTGAGAGTCTTTCTAAGACCATGGTGGAAGACCTGCACTGAAGCAGGACAGGGTTGAAATAGTAAGATGGATAGATACACATACTGTGATGCTCCAAATTGACCATCCCTTTCCTGCAGTAATGGTCAGCTCTAGACTTTTCAGTTGATCTGCTGTCCTGACACTGTACTTGAGAAAATGCAGATATTTAGCCTATAGTATCATCTATTGAGAACTATAAAGGTACTAAGTAGATTCACTCTAAACTTTTGGTATGCCACTGATGTTTATTTCAATGGGGTGTATCATTCACACTGTGGGCAGAGAGTGAGGATCCCAGGGGGACTGAGCTGTTCTGCTTCCTCCCGTTTTCATAGGAATGGCATGTGTAAAGCCCTAACCAGGGTAGAAGCCTCAGACATTAAAGTTCTCTCATATGCACACATTTTGAGACATTAAAAGTAACTCTTTGTGATTAAACACATAGATAGCTTTCTGTCACTTTAGTGTGTTTTTAGTCAACACACAGATTTAGATGGGTTGTTCACTTCTTGAATTTTCCCATTAACGTTATCCCCAAACACTTGGTTCTTGCTCAGTCATCACTACCACTGACAGCAATGCCAGGTAGGGCTGCAAGGCAAGGACCAATAGCTAAGATCTTAGTACAAGACAAATTCATTAGACAAACTAAATAATTTAGGCACATTTGAAAAGCAAATGAATGTAGAGGTGTTCCCTTATGATTATTGCTCACAAAGATTTTTCTTTAAGAGGAAAAACATAAATTAATAAAGGTCAGAATGTCTTTAATGACAATATTAGCAGGTGCCCTGCGGCTATTAAGACATGCATTCATTGTAAACTATATTGATTTTTCCATTGGATAAAATTCTCTGGTTAAATTGTTATTTGCAGCTATAATCCAGACTGGCTATGTTGGTCATTATAATTTTAAAATGTGGTTAGAAAGTTTTTCTTTGAAGCTCTGACCACATATTTTCAGAAAGACCCCTTAAGAACATCAGGGAGAGTCAGATGCAATCTACAAGTGCAATAGTCACTGCTCTTGTGAAGGTATGACACTATTAATGGAATGAGTTACAGGCTCTTTAAAAGAGTATACAAATCTGTGAATCATACTACATGTATTCACAACAAAATTAATGGCCTAACTTTTCAAAACTCATTGTGCGTCTGGATGCCACCATTACCACCACTTTCTGTAGAAACACTCTAAAGGGTACCCTAAAGGTTGCTTACTGAGAAATTCCAAACCTTTACAGTTTAGGATACCTTTACAATGGGCAGGGCACATGAATTTAAGGGATTTTCAGAGCACTGAGAGACCGTTTCAGAGATTGGCAGCAGCTGCCAAATTCCTATCAAAGATCAGTGTCAACCAAACTTGTATATGTTTGTGGCTTTCAATCAGAGGCTTTCCTCTACGTTTCATTAACAAGGAGTAATCTTGCCCTACCAAGACTTGACCAGAAATGATTTTTTGCCACATCACACAACCATGCTCACTTTCCAGCTAGTTAAGTCTCGCTTGTTGTGCAGTGAATCTTATTCGAAAGCTCTTTCTTCATACATCTATTCAACTAAGGAGTATAACCACAGCCTTAATATTTTCCCGGTCGTCCTGAGGCTTCCCACTCTTGCAAGTTGAGGAATGCGGTTCTGGCATTCCTATAGAAGAGGCTTCTCCCTGAGCCTCAGATGAAGTATTTTATCTTAGAACTACTAGTTCTTTGCCTCATGCACTGTGAGAATTTACTGCATTTGCAAATTAAATGCCTGACCCAGTGAACATTCACATGAATAGTTTCACAAAGTTCAGTCAAAATCCTCATACATGTACATAAAGAGGTTGACCTTCTATAAGAGGAGAGCTTCAGCCTTGGCAGTTTGCTGTTTTATTCAGGAGGAAATGGCCAGTTAAGACTGACAAGGTTTGTTCTGCTTATCTGTGGCCTCGATTTTTTCTTGAAAGAATTAAGATATATTTTGAGGGATTTAAAGGTCATATATGGATGACTAGAACAATTGTTCATAAGAGATGAGAAAATTAAAGAGAAGCTGCAAAATGTGGATACAAAAACTCTTTTCCGTTTTCTCCATAACTAGCTGATACTGTACAGGAACAAGTTTTCTTATGCTATTTTGAGTCAGAACATAACAATTTATAATGGTTGCTCTAAAGTGACCCTAAAATATTGGGTTGAACACCTTTGCCTTTTATGCGTCACCATCTGCTACCAACCATAAAGAATTTGACACACAGTTTGCATTTCACTCATCCCGTTTCAAGGACAGATGAGGTCATATCTAAAGCTTTCTCACAGTTCAGTATTCTGAGACTGTCTGAGGACTTCAAACCCTTTTCTTCATTGCTGAAGCAGGAAAGAAATCAAAGTCCAGAGCTGTGGGAAAAAAATTGGCTCTTACTGGACTCTGTGTATGTGCAATAACCTGTTTCCTGAAACAGTATTTTTCCTGTGAGTATTTCACTGCATACCTAATGTTACAACACAGCAAAGTATGTGGTACCCTTTAAGCACAGAGTAGAGTCCTATGGGACCCAAGACACATCTTACAAGGCAGTGATTTATTCTCTTACACAGAAATGCCAAAAGATGCCTGAGATACCATTAACTGCATTACACTAAAGTAAAACTTAGAGCTTTCAGCTACCATTCAGTAATGGAGGTGGCATGTTCTGTTTACAAGAGTTATGTTTTCATATGAATCAAGTGAGGGAGGGCAGAACGCATCAAGTCTTCAGAGAAATTAAAAGATGCTTCACTAGGAATATGGTACTCCTTTTCTGTTGTCCAACTTAATACTGCTTTTCTTCCTCCTCTTTTTCTTGGTGTTTGAAGGGCTGAACCTCCAGGACAGGACCAAGCATTTCAGCTTTTCTGGGGGTAAGATCTTACCTTTCAAAAATATAGCCTGGTATTGCCTAAATTCCGGTTATTCCTGCTTAGGAGCAGAGCAATGGTGGGTGGCTTGGCCTGGGGCCAGGGCACAGAGTGAAATAGTGACTGATGTCCCTGCACAAGCTATTCTCTGCAACCGTGTTAGAACCACCCAGGCACACAACACCCCCATGAAGACCAAGTACAGTGGCAGAAGAATCCTGCCATGTGGCTCCAGTCCTTGCTTTCTTATTGCCTTCTTGGATCCCTCAGTCATGCAATCAGATTTTAAAAAGTATTTAAATATCTCCCATTTGAGATGCCTAACTAGTTTTGAAAATTGACCCATTAAATCAAGATTCCTTAATCCAAGAGTTGTTGGGAGGGTACCTATATGATGTTTTTGTAAGTATGCAAATTCTACAGTAATAGAGGTCTTATACATACTGAAGAGGAAGAGGTACAGTGACTTTTGATGCTCTTACGGATCTTGCCTACAGGAGGATAAATGAGAACTAATGTATGAAGGAAGTCAGGAAGAGCTGCTTAAGAGTTTGTTGAACAAAGATGTCTTTTCTGATAAATTCTTCATGTCAAATGCCGACAAGCTTAAAAAAGGAAAGAGTGCTGTAATTGTGATAACCTGTTCAGGTTACACTACCCTCAGGGAAACTGCTACTAATGACTGATTTAATTAACAAGAATTTTTTTTATGTGTTACAGATTTTAAACCAGCCCCCTGCCCCAATTTCCCTGTCTGCTTATTTTTGCACCAGTGTGAACAAAGAAGCCATTTGCCAATGCTTTGTTAACTTGTTACTCTCACTAAGCATTTACGTGTACTGTTGTGCAACGCAGGGTTGTGGGTATTACAGCTGGGAGCAATGTCTCCTTGTATCAGATACTCTGCAATCATTGTGTAGAAAAGTGTAAAACAAGTACCTTCAGAATCCATGATGCGGTTTTAGGCATTATAACCACTTCTTTCTAAGCTTGTCTACAAGATTTGTGCTGTGGCACTGTGGGAACAGATATGAAGAGATAAAGTCAGTGATGCAGCTTCCTATTTAACTTCATACTTTTAGAACACCTTGGAAATGTGATCACTGGTGCATAATTTATATCACAGGGTTTTTTTTGTTGTTTCCCTTAAGTACCTTCTAGGTACATCTCTTGAGCAGATGAATGTCATGGGGGGCAAGTTTCCCCTGTAATTCTTATTCATTTGGGATTATATGATTATCCTTTCATGCTAAAATTGTTTTATCTTCACAACTATTAATGGCTGTATGCTGCTATTACCTGAACTATAAAAATGGTCTGTGCAAAATTACTAGCTCATTTGTGTGTAAGATAGTGCAGTTTTGTTGGAAAGGGCTTGAGTTGAATAAGCACCCCTGTTTTTAACAGGATTATGTGACAGATGGGGTAGATATAGATAAGGCTGTACAATGCATCTTCAGTCTCTCTTTAACAAACAGAAAGACAGCTCCTTTTCAGCTCACAATTGCAGACACATTTTGTTCTATTTTGAAAGAATGCAAGAAATATTTTCTTGATTTTTATCTGCCTTTAATTAAGCTTCTTCAACAAAGAAAGCATTTCAAGCTTTATTCAAAACATTTTTTGAGCAAAACAACAAAAAAAATGCTCTTCATTCAGATACAGACTTGCCTTAAGTGGGAACAGCTAAACTAATGTGCTTTTTAGTCATCTCTACCCCTGATAATGGTAGCACTAAGTATGTTTACAGTTATAAGATTTTGCATAAATGAAATTAGTAAATCTTGTTTGGCAATTTTATAGGTCAAGTGATATATATTAGCTTTCTTCCACAAAGCTATGTCATGACACTGAAATATTGCCTCTGTGTGCATACACAGATGGATGTGTGTAGATACGCACCCATGCATTCACCATGGCTCTGAATTTATTACCTGGCCCACATACGAGGAAAAATCCCTGATGTTAACACTACTTGCTACCACCTCACCTATCCAAAGGCTGATCTGGAAATGAGGAACTCTAACTGCACCTTTGCTCTTCAGCAATCACAACTTCTGCTGCAGTTCCCTGCTCAGAGGTGTACATGGCTCCTGCTGTGGACTCAGGGCCACCAGTCCGTTGTCTACTTCTATGTCTTCATGACAAAAAAATATCAACATCCCTCATAGAAAAATACCCCAAATGCCACATTATCTGTTAGAAACTAGAAAACAGAGAGAATCTTAAAATAAAATCTTGGCCCCCATTGAAATCAACAGTGACCTAGGTGTTGGCTTCCCACTGGCTAGAAGTTCAGCCAGGGTTTGTATAGTATCCTTTCTTTTGGAAGCAGAAAATTGGACTGTAGTATTTTTACAGAAGTTATACTTTAATAAGGTGTTTTCCCTCTCCTGCCTATGAATGTGGGTGTTTCTGTTACTTGTATCATTGATCAATGATACAAGTTGATAAATTGCTACACAGGTGGTTCTCTCAGAACACGCCAAAACAGATGTAGTACCTTGAGAGAATTCAGTGTTCTTCTACTGAAAGAATCCTTCTGGGAAAGATAAAACCTCATATATGAAATTCCTTCATCAGTCTTACAGATGGGTAGGATTTTGTTTTCAAATCCAGAATTTTGGGGGGTTTGGTAGGCTTAAGTGTTTCTCTGCCTAGACTGTTGGTATGATGGTATCATTTTCATGGAAAAAAAATACGCTTTGGTTGAGGAAGAAGAGACATTTCACTTCTGGACAAATGTGTAAAAACATCACTTTTTGAAGCTGCAGGAGTTTTGTAACATTATTTGTGCATTGTTTATATGTACAGTTTATACACATTATTCTTATGTAAACAAAACAGTTTTAAAAGGTAGAGTACCTTAGGTCTTACGTATTTCATCTAGAATGAGAGATGTGTTGTTAAAATACAAATCTGAATTTTAATTTGTGAGATCTAAACGATTGCAAAAATCTGGGTGGACTCTGTGGACTCTGAGGCACCAGCTTTGCAACCAAATGATGACAGTGTGCATTAGCTGAATCCATGTAAAAATCTGTGTATACACATTTAGCAAGTGCAAGACAAAGGACATTGTCATCTATCTATTTTCAGTTTAAAAAATTATTGCTCTTCTGCTGCTAATTTCTATCCTTCAGCTGGAAATTACTGCCCCTCAACCATGATTTGGTATTTCAATGCAAAGTAAAACTAGTTAGCTTATACCATAAAGTTTGGCTTATTTGAATTTAAATATTCTACTCAAAGAAGACTGTGTTTTTTCTAGTACTGATTTAATGAGAGCAGTTTAAGGCCAAGGCTAAAAAGGAGACTAAATTGTTGCAGAGTAATTCCCCTTAGGCTTCTGAACACACTGGGATCTGGACTAAAACTCACTTATTCTGGACTAGAGCATCTATACACGCACACCAGAGAGCTTTCCTGGGACAATCTATTCCACTCGAGTTACTCCAGTTAATTACTTTGTACTGATGAGTCTTGAAAGTCAGTTCTGCCTTTAGCATTGAAACATTCTCACAAATGCTATGAATTTTCTTGAAACAACTTTACCATGAAATAGCACATTAGAAGAAACAGTCGGGATTGTGAAGCATTACTTTGTGTTTTGAAAACCTTCCTTCTCTTGGCTGTTGGCATAATACATACAGTGCCAGATCATCCCACAGCCAACACTAGAAATATGCTGATTTGCAGGAGCGAAGGATTTGATCCCATTTTGCCATTACAGTTTTTTGTCTGAAAAATGGCCCCATGCTGCTCGCAGTGATGTGCCTGCTTCTTACCCATAAGCCATGCTATTGAACTCATGGGGACTTGCCTGAGCAAAATGCACATGCAAGTTGGTTGCTGATTTGGAGCCAAAGCATGCAAATGGTAATTGAACATTGCTCTGTGCACAATTTACACTGTCTGTAGATGCAAAGGGTGTCTTCCTGAACCATATGCTGTGTCCCTCTTGGAGGTTTCTTCCTCATTGCTGAGGAGTCTCATTAAGTTAGTATGGGGCAGCAGCGATATTAGCAAAACAAGAGCTTGATACAATCAAGATATGTTTCTTTGCTCATACGACTTCTGGTTGTGAGCCTCAAGAGTTAATGGAAATTGGCAAAAATGTGTATGTTCCACTAAAGGTAGCTCACGGCATTAAACAATTATGCAAGAATTTTTCATTGGAAGCGATGAGGGATGATGACATTGCTTTTAATATTTGACCTTCCCAGTTTCAACTGCTCAATACCTCTTACCGTACACAGAAATTGCCAAAATCCCACCTAATGAGCTGAAAAATGATACATGACAGATCTGATGGCTAACTGCAGCTAGAAGAAGAAAGACTGCTACAGAACAAAAATTCCCAATCTCATTCTTATTTCTCTATTTTTTCCAGTTATATGGAGTGTTTAAATATATAATTTGAAGGCACAGATAATTAAAAACTTAATTCAAAGCAAGCTGAAGTCAGGCAAAGTTCTGGTGTTTTTAATGTCTTTTTGGCTCAGATCTGCAGTATGTTCACAGTTATTGGGTACTCATAGGATTTCAGTTTTTTTCTTTCTGGGAAAGCTGTTTTGGTCTTATTCCAAGGGGCACTGTTTAATTTCCCTTTATTTCTGGTAGATTTACACCCAGTTAACTCTGTTGACTTCAAGGAGAGGCTTCTGAATTAAACTGGAATAAGAATATTCCTAAGAATAAAAGGATCATGAGTGCAGCCCACTGTACCTTTGAGTCAATGTGTAAGAATCACAGTGTGTTTATAAACGATGTCATTGGCTCTTTTCTCTCCTGCATTGTTTAAGTTTCATCTTAAAAGGGCACCACTAAAACTGCTATAATTAAGAGTGGAAAATAGTTTTCAGCAGCTCCAGTCCCGTTTCAGTCAGGCAAAATTTTTGTCTTACCTTTGATAAGAAACAATGGAGATGAATAAGTGAAGCTTTAAATATTCGTCCATTTTCCTGTGCAGCCCCATAGCCTCATGTTGCAGAGACCTTGGGATCTCTCACTTCAAATAGCATCAATCGGAAAGAATATGTTGTCAAAGGAATGAAATTGAAGACTCCTCAGAATTTCTTTCTATAATGTACCCTTCTTATTGTAACTGGTGATATAATGTAGGAACTTGACTTAAACTCTGCAAACTTTGTGCGTCCTCTAAGGGACCTAGATAAATAGCATCAGGTTAGGTATAGCAAATGAGCGGTATGCACATAGCCCTGGGAAAGAGCCTTAGTTTCTCTGTTCTTCATCACTTGTGTTCTTAAACAAGCTTATTATGACTTTTTTCCCCCTCTACTTTCCTACTTCCTTGACATACGATATTTTGGAGAGGGTTTTTGATGCATTATCACATTTTAAAAGAAAAAAATCACAGATATTGTCACTTCTACTATCACTATATGGTAAATCTTGATTAGCTTAATGGGATTTTTATAAGGGAGTGAAAATACTGTGCATATCTTTGGGGCAAGGGTAGACATGTGATGTTTTATCCTACAGCATCTGAAGTCAAAGACTTGGGCAGCCAGGGCCACAGAGTATGTCATCTTCAGTGGTCTAAGTATAGTATGCTGAGAAACGGTATATCTGTCCCCTTTCCCATCAGGTCAGCAATTTTGAGGGTACCTAATTAAATTTCTTCATTATCTCCTAAGAAAGAAGAGAAGAGGAAATAACAAAATAAATCCCTGACTTTAGGAGTTTACAGATGAGCCAGAAAGAGTTGGTCTTGATCCTGACTTTTGAAACGGAAATCGTAGAATCCTAGAATGGTTTGGGTTGGAAGGGACCTTAAAGATCATCTAGTTCCAACCCCCCTGCCATGGGCAGGGACACCTTCCACTAGACCAGGTT
>VYZV01014233.1:141189-153287 GCA_013401275.1 Pandion haliaetus | reverse complement strand
TCCTCTGGACTTGCTCCAACAGGTCCATGTCCTTCTCATGCTGGGGGCCCCAGAGTAAACGCAGGACTCCAGGTGGGGTCTCATGAGAGCATAGTAGAGGGGCAGAATCACCTCCCTCGACCTGCTGGTCACACTTCTTTAGATGCAGCCCGGATTGCTATTGGCTTTCTGGGCTGCGAGTGCATATTGCTGTCTCATGTTCAGTTTTACATCCACTGATACCCCCAAGTCCTTCTCCTCAGGGTTGCACTCAATCCATTTATTGCCCAGCCTGCATTTGTGGTTGGGATTGCCCCACCAACCCACGTGCAGGACTTTGCACTTGGCCTTGTTGAACTTCATGAGGTTCTCACAGGCCCACCTCTCAAGCCTGTCAAGATCCCTCTGGATGGCATCCCTTCCCTCCAGTGTGTCAACTGCACCCCACAGCTTGGTGTCATTGGGAAACCTGCTGAGGGTGCACTCAATGTCACTGTCCATGTTGCCGACAAAGATGTTAAAAAGTGCCGGTCCCAATACTGACCCCTGAGGAACACTGCTTGTCACTGCTCTCCACTTGGACACCAAGCCATTGACCGCAATTCTTTGCGTGTGACCATCCAGACAATTCCTTATCCACTGAGTGGTCCATCTGTCAGATCTATGTCTCTCCAATTTAGAGACAAGTATGTTGTGTAGGACAGTGTCATATGCTTTGCACAAGACCAGGTAGATGATGTCAGTTGCTCTTCCTTTTTCCACCCGTGCTGTAACCCCATTGTAAAAGGCCACCAAATTTGTCCAGCATGATTTACCCGTAGTGAAGGTATATTTTCAAGTATACAGAACAAAAAAGCACAGCCTTACAAGACTGACTTTTTTTTTTTTTTTTTAAGTTTTGTTAAGCTGCATCCAAATAGTCTTTGGATTCCTACACAAGAAATAGAATGTTTTCAAATGATATACTGGTTGAGCCAAATTTAGACATGAGATTATATCTCTTTATGACTTTACAATCTTTTAGGTTTTCTTAAAGAATGTATGTGATTGAGGCTTAAGATGTCTGAACTGGCATGACAGATGTAGGGAGTAGCTGAGAAGGTTTCAAAGGCTGAATTTAAGTAGGCTACTTCAAATTGCTGAAGATAAAAGATGAGAAGGGCTTAAAGTTCAAGCACTGCCATCCAACTAAAGGCAACCACATGGTATTTATGGACTTGAATTTGGGCAAAACATATTTAAAACCACATGCAAAACAGTATTTAGGCAAATCTTTAAAAACTTATAGCTCAGTTTGTGTAACTAAAAAGTCTGAGTTATTTATGGGCCAGTGTATGCTGGGTGAGCATAGTATATGAGCCTCACAGAAATTTTTTTGGTAGATTTTTCAGTTTCTATGGTTCTAATTTTACTGTGGTTAAATCATAAAATAGAACCACTTGGAAAAATACCTGGATATTTCATGTGGGGTTTTCAGAGTGGAGCTGATGGCTGTACTAGCAAACAGCACAAAAGAGCACCATGAAGTGTGGTTCCAACACAGATGAAAAGGGCTCTAAAATCGAGTTGTGTGTTGTGCAGCACGCACGCACACACACAAGCTTACACTAAATTTTTGCTGGTTTGGGAGGGAAATCTGCTTTCGAATTGATTAAGAGGGCACACCTAATTAGAAACATTTATCACATGTACACTCACAATTGCTTTTTTGTTTTCACTCTTCATTTGAAATTGTATAAATCACAGGAAAATAAGTATCTCATATCCAAAATGTCCATCTCTTTGTTCTTTTTTATTTGATTGCAGTCAGATGAAAAGTGCTGCTTTGAAATAGAGGCAATGGCCAGAGGCCCACTGATTGCCTGTAAACAGAAACAAAAAAGGGGCACTGGTAACATTTAGAATGGTTTATCAGTGATCAAAGCACAGGAGGTGCTGTCTAGACAGCCTAGGTGTGGACTAGCAAATGGCTTTCATTAAGGGTCCTCTACTCTGGTGCCATTGTTTCAGCTCTGCTCTTCTTCAGGCCAATCTGTGATTGATTTCCAGAGAGGTGCCCAAGTGCCTGTGGCAATGGGATAAAGCTTACAGGACTTTGCTTGTTCTGACAAGGCAGAGTAGCTGCCTATCACATTAGTGCAAAATGACACTTTCATTTACATCCACAGTGCTTTGAAACAAATACTTTCAGCTATAACAATTGCTCTTTGCAGCTTGAGCTCTGGAGTCAACTTCTTGTGTTCCAGGGAATAAAAACTTGTGAAATAATTTCTGAAGTATCCTATAGCTAAAAAGGGTCATATTCTGACCTCTCTGACAACACTGTACTTTCCTCTTCTTGTATAGTCATGTCTTTTCCTTTAAGGATGTATTTTATTTATAATGTTGCTGAAGTTGTTTTTTAGGACTGGGGAGAACAGCTTCTCTTTTTACCCATATGAATTCCTGTACACATCCCACATGTGCTGTGCCTGTCTGTAGGGATACTTGGCACTCACGAACTGCTGTACTAAATCATGGGACTCAGATTATTCCAATAGTTTCATTACAACCCCAAATGTGAAAATGCAGGACTAAGTTAACTTAGAAAAAGGCCTCATGTTCAGCTGGTGCAAATTACCAAATTACTATAAACTACCAAATTACCAATGCATAGGAGCTGCAGATGTGGTCCATGTTGTCTCAGCTTCTCCACTTTGTGCTTGCTTTGTTTCATAGGTGACACATTTCCACTGCTCAGCTGCAGCTGCCCCTAGAAAAACTCGTAGAGAAGAGGGCAGGGAAATGTGGTGATCCTGCCTGTGTTGATGTCTTCTGAGTTATTTCCTCAGGGTTGTTTTTTTGTCTTGCAGATTCCACAAGTTCCACCGAGCCTGTGGACCTCTCAGTAGTGATAATAAAAGGCAAGCCTCAGAAGGCTCCTGTTACTGCTAATAGAAGAAATATGCGGACCTCTGATATGAAAATCAGTGCTCCATGCCCAGCACTGAGGTGCCAGAGGACCTTGTGATCTCTACACCAGAACTAGTGGCTCAGTGTACTTGGGTAGGGAGCTCTGAGCAGGATCACTCCCTCCAAGGCCTCCATGGGCTCCTTAGGTTAATTTGAAGCAGTCTGAAAATACTGAGCACCAGACATCTAAAATGGAGGAGCAGCACTGAAATTATATGGGCAGCTGCTGAATGAATTAAACATCCTAGGGTTTTTTTGGTAGTATTCTTTTTTAATCATGGAGATATTACTGAGCTTGTTGCCACACAACAAAAGTCTTTGTGAGGCTACATACGCTACTGGATAGTAAGACCTCTATTAATGCCCTCCAGACTAGGGATAATAGGCATTTGCGTTAGAGAAAAAATTTTGACCAGTGCTTTGGCTTCAAGTGGAAAAGCCATTTTTTCAGATTTCTTGAGGGGGATCCTGAAAAACAGAAGATGGAGAAACTGGACAGCTAGTAGCTGGGGTCAAAGAGGACATTGAAAGGAAATGGACTGTAGCTTGAGTAAGACACAAAAGAGCTTCACCAGCTCCAGATGCTGGCTCAGCCAAGCCAGAGTAAAGTAAAAAGAATTGGTTTCAGGATGGTGATTTTGCTAAGGGATCTCTATCTATGCAATATTAAGGGAAGAGCAATGCAGTGTTAAAGGCATGTGCAAAGTCTGTGTGCCATGTGTGTGCCTGTCATGGCAAGCTATAAACCAAAAGACTCATACCATTGGCCCTGGGAACAAGCTTGAAGTCGCCCAGGCTGGATGTAGGGCTGGTGTCCAGGTGTCACCTCTCAGGACAGCGGTTTGACAGCAAGCTCATGTGACTCTGTGCTCTCCTTGGACTCCAGAGGCTTCAGGGACTCGCTGGATTCAGTAGATGTAGGCACTCATACTATTTCAGTCAATAATAAGTGCAGTTCAATTAAAGGAAGATGCCCAATGATTTTTTTTCCCTAACATCTCAGCCTATTACAAAAGAGAAAGGCAAGGTTGAAGAAGAAAATCTTTTGCAAATATTTGTGTTCTGGCCACCATTTTCATGATTGCTTGTGTTTGCTCATGTCAAACATGTGGGTCATTTGCACTTGAGATATAAACGTATGCATCTAAACATAATGTTTACAAACCTCAAACCATTGTGAAGTTTTGCACAGGCCTATGTTACTGAAATTTCATGACATATTATTTCTATTACCTCTCTGGTATAAGTTTAATATTATGATTGGCATTGTTGAAGGCCAAGGTTAAATAAAAGGTTAAAGCAAAAATTTTGCAGTCCTAACAAAATGACATGAACTGAGAAGACTGTTAAAGTTTCTAAAACTCCCGCTCATTCTGTTTTAACACATTTAATTTCTAGTCCATTGCAGATATGGATTCACTTGTGGTTTAGAACTATGAGAAGAAATTTTTTTAGGTGATATTTGCAAAAGCAAGGGCTGAAGACTGTGGGGCATGGAAAAGTTAGTAAAACATTTTTGCAAGACTGTGTCTGGGTTGATAATGCAGAGGAAGGAAAACTAATTCTGAAGGAAGTCCCCACATCCTTTTCTTTTATATTTAGTGATCAGAAATGGTCATTTCTTTGGTCTGATTTATTGGTTTCCTCAGCACTTCAGTGGTGAAGTGAGTGTAAGCTGAACTAGGAAACTTTTCAAACCATTTTGAGTAATTATTTGCTCTTTACTGGAAAATCTTCCCCAAATAAAATCTTTGGAATTCACACATTCACGAATTAGTATTTTTATGCATCATTTCCTCAGCATCATAAAAGAAATGGGGGTGGTACCACAAAAGCAGTCAGTGAATTGATTTATAACTGGCTTTTACTGGCCCAGTGAAAAGTGTGAAGATAACTTTCTTAGAAAAGATCTTTCTAGCTTTCTTAGAAAAGATGTTTCTAACTTTCTTAGAAGTTATCTTTACACTCCAGTTTTTGAAAAATTTTGTGTTTATGTAAATATTGCTTCTTTTTGAGAGAAGTGCTTTTTCAAGTGCTTTTCCAAGGAATTATTCTTTTGAATGATAAGATCGTGTGAATGGTAAAATTGTGTGAATGCCCCCCAAAAGGCACATTTGTAACATTTTGGTTACAGTTTCCATTCCCTACCACTAGTGTTGTGCCTTGGTTAGATTTAGACTGTTTGAAAGTTTATAAGTGTTCCTGTGCTCAAGTCAACTTTACCATGACTTAGATCTCATTAAAGCCAAAGCTTCATACTTGCTATAGTAGATCATGCCTGTCTATGCTGACCTTTTCAAACATTTCAGACACAGCTTTTTGACAAACATCCTAATGAAATGTCATAGATCTTATCCAGTCAACTTCTCTGAGAGCGCACTTTGCCAGGCTTTTGCTCAGAAAAGTCCAATGACGTTTTGCAACACCAGATTACGTGCCTGCAGCTGAGGTTTGTCCAGTGGTGCAGAGCTCTTCACACCATTGCCAAGAGCTGGCTTTCCATTATATCTGGTGCAGTTTTCCACTGACTTTTGGACGGGTCTTTGACAGCGTTCAGTTAGCTCCTTCCTACTTCAGTGAGTGGCATGGTGACTACCACATTCACAGGCCGGCCCCATTTCTGAGCTGTGGTGTTATTTGGATCAATCTTTGCCTCTTTCCTTCACTCATTACCTCTTTTCCTCTGCTTCTTTTGGCCAGAATAAAATATTAGGGTGGTCTATCACCACCATGCTCTGGATTACTTAAGATATACTCCCCTCCTTCCCTCTGTCTGGCCTGTTACTGTTCAGGCTGAAGTGCCTCGTACTATGTGTAGCTCCTAAGCAAATTTGAAACTTGAAACTTTAAGCTTGATAAATCTCATCCCTTGCTCCGGCATCTGGGTGTCTTACGAGACCTGTAATGAGATAAGGGTCTCAGCCGCTGTGCGATTCCTTTTGCTGCCTGCAGCTCTTTCAGTCAGCTGGGAAAGGATGATTTAATCATTTAAGAAATGCTAAGTGGACAGGTGTGTCATTTTTTCACTTCTGTGCTCACTTCTCAGTGCCACAATTCAAAGGGCAGTTCCTGGTCCCAGGACATTACTTCTTTTTTAATACAAAGTAGCACTTCCAAATGTATGTTTTTCCTGGGTATTCCCTCTGCTTTCTGACTGTCTGGAATTTTTCTTTTAGAAAAACAATGTCGCATTGAATCAGAAAGGTCTGTTTGAATGTAGTCTCCAACATCACCCAGTTCCTCTTTCTCTTGGCTTCTTTCTCAGAAAATAAATCTTTCCTTCTTATATGAGATTTATTTCTTTATCACTCTGGGGAGTGCAACTTTCCTTTATAGCTTTAACAAAACAATGTCATTCTCATTCTTTGCATTCCAGAACTTTGGATTAGTTGATTTAACAGTGATTAACTGTGCTAAATGTTACCAAATATTGATCTTCACATAAAAAAAGCCAAATGATCTACAATATGAACCAATGAAAAAGTAATAATTTCAGAAATCTTATTTAAAAACCCAAACTCAAATATGTCTATGGTTTTTAATGATAAAAATAGTACACTAAAGATTTTATAATATCAGTTATTCACTGCTTGTTGACTGCTATTAATATAATAAAGCTTTATTCCAATGACCTTTTCTGTAAAATAAGTTACAGCTATTGCAAAACAATGCAATAGTCTTACTCTGATATAAGCCAGATCCTTCAGTGATGTAAATGGAGACAATTAACATTAGCTAGGGATCTGACTCTTTCTTCTTAATTAGGATTCACTTAGAATTCACCTGGAAAATTCTTTAATAACCCTTTCTTCGTAACAGAGAAGCATATGGTGGAATTTTAATGGCTCCATTATGTTAACAAAACACAATGTCATTATAGTGATGATGGGAATTTGGCTGTACTGCTTGAAGAACATCTGGTTTAAAATAAATATGCAAATTTCTTCATATATGTGTTAATCTGTCAAGTCCAAAGGATGCCAGAGTTTAGTGAGACCAAACACTGAAGTGTAGTAATCAAATAGAAGTGGTTGGCAGCAATTTAGGTTTACATCTTATAGATCTATTCATTCATATTTACCTTGAATATTGTTGGAAAAGGCACTGTAGGCTATATGCTATACACTGGTTCCATATACAAGCACATCAGTAACAGAGACCTTGATGTTCATTCTGATGTCATTTATACTGGGTTAATCCTTGTGTAATGTAATTGGTGGAAGTCAGTGTAATGTAATCAAAGTCAATGCAACTATACTGATTTAATCTTGTCTCACACACAAACAGATTGACTTCAATGGTATTGATCCTACTCATCAAAGCAATGAGTTTGAAATCAGCTTTCATATTACTAATTCCTTTATTAGGTTAACCATTATTATCATATGTCATTAGAGTCCTTTCCACTTTCAAACACTTCCTGAAACTTCAATCATACTATTTTCATGTGGCCCTAAGTCAGGAAAAAGTTCTTTGTTGCAAAATTGGAGGACTTATTCTACCGCTCCCCAAAATGCAGGCAAACCCCAATTTTTTCTATGGATTTGTTAGAGTGAAGTGTCTTCTCTCAAAATGCTGAGCTCTCAATGGTGACTGTTATGATCATTGTCTGGCTTCTTTCTTGCCACCTGATTTCATGATGGGCATATTAGCTTACAGAGATTGTAGGAAAGTAACTTCTTTTCAAAAAGAGCCTTGTCATGGGAAATCAGAGAGTCAGAGAGTCAGAATGGTCTGAGTTGGAAGGGGCCTTAAACATCATCTAGTCCCAAACCCCCTGCCATGGGCAGGAACATATTCCACTAGACCAGGTTGCTCAAAGCCCCATCCAACCTGGTCTTGAACACTTCCAGGGATGGGGCATCCACAACTTCTCTGGGAAACCTCTTCCAGTGTCTCACTAGCTTCGTAGTGAAAAACTTCTTCATTACATCTAATCTAAATCTACCCTCTTTCAGTTTAAATCCATTACCCCTTGTCCTATCACTACATGCCCTTGTAAAAAGTCCCTCTCTGGCTTTCTTGTAGGCCCCCTTTAGGTACTGGAAGGCTGCTACAAGGTCTCCCTGAAGCCTTCTCTTCTCCAGAGAAGAAATTACGTTGGAGCTGTGTAGCATCCTTCTGAGCTTCCTCTCTACAGCTGCTGAATGACCTTGGAAACAATGATCACAGTTGCTGTGGATTGTCCTTGGCAAGGTCTGCCAGGTAAACCTCTCTGACCTCTAGCAGAGCTGGTGCTGAAGTCCTGGTCCATCATGCTGACTAGCTGCTGGGAAGCTAGTTGGAGATCAGCAAGTCAGCGACCTTCTGTTAGTGACAGATGTCCCACAACACAACACAGTGAACAAGTGGCATGGGTATAATGACGGGGTTTTGTCAGTCCTGAAAGAGGTGGTCCACTTCTTTCTTTCTTTGTGGGAATTCTTGCCTATTGTGAACCTGCAGGTGATATCCCTGGTGTCCATAATTCCCAGTAATGGTCAAGCACCAAAACTATATCAAGAGATGTTCTGGAGTAGAGAAAGGCATTACTTAATTGTTTAAGGTTATCACTAGGAATTGAGAAACATCCCAGATCCCAGGTTTCTTCCTCAGGCATATATGTACCGACATTTTTAGTTTGATTGCCTCAAATTAGGTGACTTCATGAGATGCCTGTTTTTCAGTAGCTGTTGAATATCTAGGGTTTTTTTAGGCTATATCATACAGAATGATGCTGCTTGCTCTTAAAGAGCACGAGATAGGGCTGGTTCTAAAAAAAAAATAAAAATAAAAACACAGTAGAAAATATTAGTTTCCATGACTAATTCAGGAAAAGTTATTGTGCCAGGCCTGAACTATACTTCAAATGGATTTCTCAGATCCCCAAAGAGAACAGAAAGAGGTCAATCTTCTTTACACTGTCCATGCTAGCATGCAAGCATGTGGTTATATTACATCGTAGTGATTAGATCTGTTCAGAAAATCCCGTGAGTCAGTCAAAATATCTCCAGATGGGAAGTGCAGCTCTGTCTAGCCTACAGCACCATGCTGTGATTTAAAACCATGATGAAGCCCCTGGTGAGTGGGAGCCTATACACTTAGTTTAGCCTGTGTACTTAATTTTCAGGATGTTTGCAGTCCCAATGAAATTAAGTTTTCAAGGTATGAGCTTGTCTTCATTTTTATTTAATGGTTATCAGCTGGCTTCTTCAGGTACTTGATGTGATTTACATTATTAGGACTTAGTTCAATAAAATATTTCCAAAGGCTTTCTGTAAACAGAGTTTATTAAAAGAACTAAAATTTGTTCTACTGACAGACACACATAAAATTGAAAGATTAGCATAAGGATGCTTCAGGAGTGTAAAATGGCATAAAACCTTTCATATTAATGTATACATTATTTGTATGGTTGTCTACAATGTTTTTAGCAATTCTCTTTAGTGAGGTTGAACTGGCTCGTTCTTCAAAGGTGTAACAGTGCTGTCTTTGGTGGAATTATCCCAGGAAAGAGAAAGAGTTGATGAATTCTGTAATGCTAATTTTAGTAACAATTTAAAATGTACATTTTTCTGGTAATAACCATGAATTGGTTGTCTTGAAATGTAGACAAATGTTAAGTATTAAAGCACCTTCAGATATGGGAAAATGAGTACGTTATGATTTATGTTTCCTTCATTCCTATCACCTTAAATAAGAAAAATGTTAGTTCTCAATTGCCAAATAGCTGTATCTGGTATTTGTTAGATTATGATTAACAATAACCATTGACAGCTAGCACCTCAGAGCAAGCCAGCTCTTCTCATTATACAACTGATATTTTAGACAAGATTTAATCAAACAATGAAAATATACAATGTTTATCTTAGCTACTATGCAGGTCTTCACAGATTGAAGTTTGTGTGTACAGATGGGCAACCAAACATAAGAAACATTTCAGGTGACCCCCAAAAAACAGGTGCAAACCTAGCTTTAATGGTCATCTGTACTTTGGCTGACAATAGCCTCATAAAGGGGCCCTTTCCGTTTTTTTTTTTTTCTTTTTTTTTTTTTCTGCCAAGAGTGGGAATAATTTGTGCAGATGGAAATGATGATAGAAGCATTGTTTCTAGGGCCATGTTTCTGAGTGGGATCTCTTTCCAAGCCACTCGCAGAGTGGCTTCTGCAACCCCCACCAAGCCAGAAAGAAGGAATAACTTCACCCCCTTCCTCTTCTCCTTATCCTTTTGTATTTTGGCTGACACCTGCAATATATTAATCAGTCAGAATATGGCCTGTAACAAACTGTGCAAGAAAGCAACTTACATTCTATTGAGTGACCATAATGTCTCTCTGCACTAAACATGCTCATTAAAAACAGGCAAAACCATTAAGTTCATATAAAGTAAGAACCGTTCCAAATACTTAAAACTGGAATTGCAGCCAAAATTCCCACAGAATTGGAAGTGATTAAGCTATATTCCGTATTTAGTACATAAGAACACACGTGTGAATTTGAACACATTCATATACAAGGAAATGTACATGCAGTTTGTAAGCATAGCCTGTGCTTCCCAGTTGCAAAGGGCTAGGAGGTGTTGCTGTCACAGGGAAAATTGTTCTGTGATGTTTCTGGTCCTATGGGAGCCCTGACCTAAGAAATGAGTATTTTTATATGTTGGCTCCACTCTTCCCTATTCTTTCTTTTACCACAGAAAATAAAAATAAAACAAGTAGAAGTAGGACCACTACTAACGATTTAAAGGAAAGAGTCTTTGAATTAGTCTTAGCAGCTGTTGCTAAAGGACACAAATATCTATGAAACGAGCAAGTGCCTTGGGCAAATATTCCATAATTCACACTAGCCTTACAATGATGGAAAAGAGTAAATTCTAACCCCATTTTATGATCTCTGAGTGTAGATACATTTCTGCTGCATTTACTCCAAATTCCAGAGTGCTTCCAGTGACTCCTACATTGAGTTTCTCACCACAAGAGCTGGTTCCTCCTGCAGCAGGAGGAATTGCATAGGAAAGATCTCATCCAAAGCCTAATCAAAGCATCTAAGGGAGTCAATGGGAAAAATTCTGACTTTAATGGTTAGTAGGAGGCAATAGCAACGCCAACGTACAGAAGCATCACAGAAGATCTGCATTTAAATATAGAGCCACACCTCATAAATGCTAACAACTTATATATTCACTTAATATAACATTTCTGAATGATTCCTGAGGAGACTCTTGTGACCCTCGTTAAGAGACATAGCACTCCCCCGATGAAGAGTTACAGAAATACGTTCCTGTGGACATTTGTAATTACAAATGGTCTGCAGAATAAATATCAAAGAGACTGGAGGACCAAGGCCATGAAGAAGTAGATCACCTGTGAATATACCAAAGTACTGGTGACATGCAAGTTGAAAATCCCCAAGCATCTGTAGAGTATCCTCATGTAGTGTACAGAGGCTTGACCATGGTTGTAACTAGGCAACGAACCTCACCTGTGCACTGCAATTGCAAGTGAGATGTCCCACAGGAACTTGTGCACCAAACTGGAAGGAATGATGCCAATTAACTGTCTCAAGGCAATATAAGTTCAAGATTTCAAGTATTAGAAATGCTTAGGAGCACGCAGTCTTGGCAAGAGGAGTAGAGGGCTTCCCTGTCCTCTGGCATCAGTGCTTTCTTAGTCTTTCTTTGGCTTTATCATGGAGTTCAGCTCTGAGTGAGTTTTCTGTGGCTACATACTTTGCCATCAGCTCCATCCAATAAAACAGCAGTGGGGATTTTAAAGGGATAATTAATACAAAAAAGTTATTTTGATTAAAGCAATATCAGTCTTTACCAGTTTTACAAAGAAACCAACAACTCAGCAGTTATAGCCGTACTAGAAATGAGAGTTACATTATGTTTTGTTTACAAAAAAAGAGCTACCTGCTGTTGTTGGGCTGAGGAAAAAAGAGGCAAAAGGGCTAAATGGGTAACTGGTGACTGTAATATGATGAGGCCAGAACTTTCTCTGACTTATAAATAGCCCAGCCAAAGTCTGCAATGAAGTGTGCTGGGGTCATACAAAGTATTCATGGCACATGCCGGAATTTCACAATCTCATAATCGTAATCTTTGCTTTCACCCTTTCATTTATTAACTGCAGTATTTCTTGTGCCAAGTCTGTAGTTAAACTGCACGTTCTCTGGGAAGCAAATG